>VZSC01011762.1:42921-100667 GCA_013398225.1 Steatornis caripensis | reverse complement strand
AAAAAAAAAAAAAAAAAAAAAGAAATCCCCCAAACCTCAACTATGAGGTTTTGTTTCTTAATGGATTTGTCAGGAGCCAGAACCAGGGTATCTTTCTGAATAAATTTCAGCTCTCTCCTACCACATGGCACCTACTATCCCTACAATGTAAAAGAACAGAAATTATTCAAAATTATTTAAATCACTGATTCCAATCACAATTTAAATCAGTAAAGAGAAAAACAAATTTAAATTTATTTTAATCTTCCTCTTCCTTTGTACTTAAGTTATTTTCTGGAAGAGAAATTAAGTATTAGCATCTGATAACCACCATGAAATGTCTGATTTGCAGTAGATTATGAACTTTATAATCAGGACTTTTTATCAACAAAAATGATCCACAATACACACATATTTGTATATGCAAATCTTCTTGCAGACCACTGGCATTTAATATTGTTGTTGACACCAAGCAGAGTTCAGGCAGTGCTGTATGAGATCACTTCAAACACCTTTAAACTGGTGCCTGGCAAGGACGAAATATGACAGTTTAAATCCTTTTTTTTTTTCTGTCCTGTGCCACTTGGAATGACTGATGTAAAACGTATTCAAATCTCAATCAGAAAAACACATCGTATGACAATTTACACAAAATTTTTTTGCTGTCTTTCTGCCTTCCCCCCCTGCCCCTCCCAGGTATTTTTCTATGCTAGGAGGGCTCAATTTTTACTTTAATTCTTAAGTACTTGTCAGTATTTGTTTTCTCATACATTCATATCCCCACAGGATGTACCCTGAATGGATCTCCAAGGACTGGTCGGTCTCAGGGAATTTGGCAGAGTTTTCCCACTGCTGCTATGAGGAATGTAGCTTTCCTGGTGGTAGCCCCTGGGCAGGCTCCTGAAACTGATGCTGTTTTGATGTTCTGCCATTTCTACATGCTCAGATCTGTTTCAGACACCACTCTGGTTAAAACACTAATTGCTGTAACTAGTACCTCAGTGCTCTTGCTTCTGTGGGTGGAGCTGGCCTAGCGATAGCTATGGTAGGAATTCTTAGTAAGCAAGCAAGTAAAAACTGGAAGTATTTATTCAAAGGTTTTCAGGAATGTTCTTTGTCCACCTAGCACCTCTTCCCCTGAATTTAAAGAAAACCCGATGTAAAGCAATGCTCAACACTTCTGAAAAATCACGTTGGTTCCAAGCTGAAGTTTTATCAAAACACTTGAATTTATGCTTCTACCCCCTAATTTCTGCAATCAAACTTACTGTGTCCAGTGATACTTAGTCCACTTGCTTACTGTTTCTTAAGTTTGATCCAATGCATAATGTTGCATACATGTTCATAAAATTGGAGCCATACAGAAAGGAGCTCTGTTACCAAAAACTGGCAGATCATCTTCCCTTCCCAGAATTTTTAACGTGAAACACCAGGAAACAAGAAAAAAACTCCTTGCTGGAAAATGGCAGCAGACACAAGAATGTCCCCGGGGACCTCTATGAGCTCCAGATCTAGAGAGGGTGAATAATACCACTGCCTTTTATTATTAAAAACACAAGTTATTTCTAAGAATCGAACACCCTTTTCATCATAGTTGTCTACTGTTTTTCTTGTGTGCTGTTTAGTTCAGACTATGATCAGAAACCTTATTTCCAGCCTAAATCTATTTATGATATGTTTATACTCGTTCTCATGCCAACATTGTCCATTAGCTTAAATAACTTTTCTCCTCCCCAGTGTTTATATTCCCTGAAGTACTTACACAACAATCATCTCTCCCTTCAACTTTGTTGTGCCGTGCTGAACAAGCCATGCTCTTCTAGTCTCCGCTCTTAAACATCACATCTTGAATACCGTATGTGGTTGTGGAGTCCCATATCCACCCTCATCTCAAAACTACCTATAGGGGAACTAGAATAGAGGACAGCGAGAAAGATGATCAAACATATGGTATGGTTCATGTACCAGAAAAGATGGAACTTGCTTGTGTTTTTCAGCTTGAGAAGGGGAGAGGGGGAGACAACTGAGAAGCAGTAACAGGGGCATAAAAAAATTGACAGCACAGAGAAGGTGAACAGGAGACTTCATTCAAATTTCTCAAAATGCGTGACACAGAGGGCATGAAGTGTATTTATGATATTAAGGGACAGATCTGAAACAACAAAAGGAAGTACTTATCTACACAGAGCTCTATTAAACTGCAGGGGACACTGCAACAGGATGCTACAGAGATCAAAAAGATCAACAGGTTCCACAAATCATTAGGTAAATTCACAGATAGAAAAAAAAAATTCTACCAGGGGATACTAAACACAAAAGATGAAGACACGATCTTCTAGCTTAACCGGGAAGATAAGCAAAGGAAAGTTCACTGTACATCTGCTTTGTTCTTACAATTCTTAATAGCTGCGACCGGCCACCATCAGAAACAGGACACAGGGCTACAAGGACTGTCTGGTCTGGTGGGGTACGACCAGCTCAGCGTTTCCTCAGCCATACTAATCAGCCTTTTGCTCTACCTCTCGCAGATTAGTTCTTATGATTTAATCCTCCTTTCTCAGATATGTGAATGTATCTGTAGAATTTTACAAAAAGATTTTTAGTAAAAATAATAGGGTAAAAAATAAACAGCTGTAAGACAGAACTTGCTGATTGTTGGAATTGGATGCTGCCCACGATAACAGGAACGCGGAGTCAAAAACCCAGAAAGTCCCCTTCAACCCTATGCCCACCCCCCACCACCCCCCAACCCCGCAAAAAACAGCAAAAAAAGCCAGCCTGAGAGATGTCTTCCCTTTTGTTTTTTAATGATCACTTTTTCTTCCCGGTTCTCATGCACTGATACATAGCTATGAACATAGGTTGTTTTTTGAAAAAAACACAATCAAACTAAAATTTCAGTTTGCAGCCTTTACTAATTAATAGTACTCCTTTAAATAGGGATATTACCATTTCCTTATTATACTTTTCAAGTATCTTCTCTTAAAATCAATAGGTAAAAATTGCATGGAAAAAGCATATGAATGGGCATCAGGAAAAACTGCCACATATTGCAGCATTGTTAACCAGCTACTGACAATTACAGCTTCATCTCCTGCTCGAAGCCAGACCTATATATATATTTGGACACTTGCTATCATTACAAATGCAGTGGCTTTAGGTTTGTGCCAGGTAAGAGAGATGAGAATCTGGCACACAGTCTGCATTTCTAACTCTTCACAGAACAAGAGAGTCCAAACATATTTTAGTTCTTTATAGCTGCTCTTCATAGACAACTAAAGATCTTTATCACAATAAAAACAGAAGGCCCTGCCATACAGTGTAATTAATGCTACTATAGTTGACTGTTGTCTTCCAGAAATAGGAAATGGCTTGAAAAATGCATGGTTTCTGCTTGGGCCATACTCTGAGTTCCTTAAATAAAATGTTACCCCTAATCCCTGTGCAGATAAAACGGGAACTCTGGTATTGCAGCGCTGTGCAGTTCTTGAGAGTAGGCTTCAAGATTTGGCTTGATGGTAGTCAGCTTTCTGCACCAGTGATTAGCAACATGTCGCCACAGTGGAAAATCAGGTTTAGGCCCTGCTCTCTTTTCAAACCACCCAAAAGTTCACGTCCTAGGGATGGGGAAGAAGTTCGCTTCTTACGATTATTTCTCCTCTTCTGTCAGTTAAGAACCCAAAATCTCAAGGCAGCGTGCTCTATGGAGTTCTTCCTTTCCGATGGCAGACTACTATCGCAAAAAATCCCACAGATTACACTCAGCACTGCACCAAGCAAGGACAATTTACTGTTGTACAAACCTCCAGCAAAGGAACAGGGGTGGGGTTTAGAAATCCACAGCTGGATCCGTGCTCAGCAGCCAGCTGGGAAAAACATGCTGTCTAGTCTGAAGGTACGTAAACTGTCAGTCAGCCATCAGGACAAGTAGGTTTCAAATATCCTCTCGGTCCTACGTTCCCGATTCCCTGAAGAGGCCTAGATTAGGATCGTTGCACATATCTTAGGATCCCTGGCAAAGTCAAACATTTTGGTAAATGTATCATTATCAGACAGAGACTTCTTTTGAAAATGGCCTGTTTTCTCTTGCTCTATAGCTAAAAGAAAAAGGTTCCTACTTCTTCTNCAAGTATCTTCTCTTAAAATCAATAGGTAAAAATTGCATGGAAAAAGCATATGAATGGGCATCAGGAAAAACTGCCACATATTGCAGCATTGTTAACCAGCTACTGACAATTACAGCTTCATCTCCTGCTCGAAGCCAGACCTATATATATATTTGGACACTTGCTATCATTACAAATGCAGTGGCTTTAGGTTTGTGCCAGGTAAGAGAGATGAGAATCTGGCACACAGTCTGCATTTCTAACTCTTCACAGAACAAGAGAGTCCAAACATATTTTAGTTCTTTATAGCTGCTCTTCATAGACAACTAAAGATCTTTATCACAATAAAAACAGAAGGCCCTGCCATACAGTGTAATTAATGCTACTATAGTTGACTGTTGTCTTCCAAAAATAGGAAATGGCTTGAAAAATGCATGGTTTCTGCTTGGGCCATACTCTGAGTTCCTTAAATAAAATGTTACCCCTAATCCCTGTGCAGATAAAACGGGAACTCTGGTATTGCAGCGCTGTGCAGTTCTTGAGAGTAGGCTTCAAGATTTGGCTTGATGGTAGTCAGCTTTCTGCACCAGTGATTAGCAACATGTCGCCACAGTGGAAAATCAGGTTTAGGCCCTGCTCTCTTTTCAAACCACCCAAAAGTTCACGTCCTAGGGATGGGGAAGAAGTTCGCTTCTTACGATTATTTCTCCTCTTCTGTCAGTTAAGAACCCAAAATCTCAAGGCAGCGTGCTCTATGGAGTTCTTCCTTTCCGATGGCAGACTACTATCGCAAAAAATCCCACAGATTACACTCAGCACTGCACCAAGCAAGGACAATTTACTGTTGTACAAACCTCCAGCAAAGGAACAGGGGTGGGGTTTAGAAATCCACAGCTGGATCCGTGCTCAGCAGCCAGCTGGGAAAAACATGCTGTCTAGTCTGAAGGTACGTAAACTGTCAGTCAGCCATCAGGACAAGTAGGTTTCAAATATCCTCTCGGTCCTACGTTCCCGATTCCCTGAAGAGGCCTAGATTAGGATCGTTGCACATATCTTAGGATCCCTGGCAAAGTCAAACATTTTGGTAAATGTATCATTATCAGACAGAGACTTCTTTTGAAAATGGCCTGTTTTCTCTTGCTCTATAGCTAAAAGAAAAAGGTTCCTACTTCTTCTGAAAGAGCATTTGCAAACACCAACAAAAAGCTGCCTACTGGAGTGTAATTATTGTGCTAAGTAGTTATCAATAAATTAGAAAAAATAAGTACAAAAGACTCAAAAAAGCTCCATAAAGGTAAGTAAATACGATCTGGAAGAGGTGCCTATGGATTACACACCATTTTTCTATTGCCATAAAATAATAACGGCTCATACATTTTACTACGAACTTTCTGCTGAAGAAGTCACAGACCTTTATAAACATCAATTTCACCTCAGAACCCCCCAGGGTGGGAAGCACCATCTCCATATGGAAAAGCTCAGGGAGCAGAAATGTGCCATTCACCTCATGCAACACAAGGAGGCTGCAGCCAAGCTGAGAACAGAACGCGCACCCTTGCTTCCCATTTTGTACACTAACCACGAGATCATCAAGTGTCACCCATTTATTTTATCTCCTCACAAAAACCATTTTTGATCATTACTTCTGTTTCTTTTCTTGGTGAGTAATTTTTTTTTGACAGCAAACTGCAGTATAACCGACAGCCCCAAATGCCTTTAGAAAACGTAGACAGGAGCAATGGGGCCACAACATATGAATGGGTCTTCCACGTACTTAGTTAAATGTCTCGTCCATTACACCTTTTCCACTGTGAACTGAGATTTAAGGTAAGCAAACATATTTCTTCCCTAAACCCCAGAACTTTGCAGTCTTCAAGCAACCGTTTTGCAGTACAGAACTGTGCGCACTGTCAGCACGTCACACTAGCAACACACAGAAGAAACTGTGACTCAATTTTAAAGGGAAATATTATTTGCTGCTTTGAAAATCATTCAGAGTATTAAAGGCATGTTCTTTCAAAAGCAAGTCAACATAACTAAGCCTGCCCCTCCACAACTTGGGTTATTCACATATTGTAAGTCATTCCTGTCCCCACTCCAGGGATCTTTTACTTTAGTAAGAGTTCTCTCCTCTGCTCTACGTTTTCCCCGCTCCATCCCTTTTCAGTACTTGCCTCTCTCCCCATCCTGCTCTCTCGCCATTTCTAGTCTCTTCCCCTCCTTTCTTTACAGTCATTTCCATTTTCTTTGAAATGTTTTGGCATTTAATGCTGGCTTTATTCTTCCTCCTCCATCTGCTGCTCTTGTCTTTCTAAATCTCTTTGGGAGCCTTCTCTTGAAAGAAAGCAAGAGCCACGTTTTCCGTTTAGTGCCTCCTCTTTCTGGATTTCAGTTCCCTTCTTTTTCTTCATGGACTTTGAATCAGACAATCCTCCTCTCCGTGGAAGGTGATAAACTTGCTACAGTGCCTTCTTACCAGTCCCGCAATAGCTGCCACCATGTTGTATCGTACCCGCCACTCCTATAAACACCTGTAGGAAAGGCACTGCTAAGTACTCGGCATTTCTCCCATATACTACAAGAGCAATACTACAGAAAGCAAAATTACCAGTAGGTTTTACTCCCCTGCCTTGTGTTCAACGTTCATGGAATCTTCTGGCCATAGAGACTTGCTCCACCAGCTACGATCCAATTTTAGAGGGAGTTTCCCCCTCCCTAAGGGTTTTCTTCTCTGTAAAATCTTCTGTTTCATTATCAGGACTTACAGAGTACAAAGGAGAAATAAACGAGCATAACTACTAACACTGCCTTTATACAAATCTCCCCTATATCGTCTTTCCAATGTATTTTAATTTGGGACTCAGAGGCCCAACTCTAAGATGTGTCTTCCCAGCCTGTTCACTTGGCCTTGGTTCCCAGACAAGGGAAATAGCTGCAACATGTAAGATGACAAGGCCGTTTGCCAGTTAGCACAACAACAAACTCCTTTTGGAAAACAATCAGCCATATCTGTATGTGTACCTTTTAACTAAAACATAAGACACAATACAAACTGATCACAGATTAAACAGAGTAAATATGAAGAGAATGGTGAAAGGATTTCTTCTGCTATAAATTTTTGTTTATTTCCAAACTTCAATGTAAAGCCTGTGAAGTTTTCTGTGAAAGTGTTCCTCATGTTTGTTATTAGCCGATGTGTGTGTTTGTTATTGTACCCTAGCACTGTGAATGATGCCTTTAAAAGATTTTGCTTTCAGAAAGGCTAAAGGAAAAAAAAGCACCATAAAGTTAAAAAACCTTACCACTAGCAAGCTGGATTTTGCAAAGAGGAGTAAGATTTAAGCCACAAAAGCCCCAGATCTTTTACAGTTACAGTTATGTTGCCAACACACAGAAATAAAACGTACGAAATGAACCCTTTATCAAGGATTCCAAAATAAAGTGAACAAGAACTTCAGCAAACATCAAAGCTTATAAAAGCCTCAAGACATGAAGATCCTCACTTCTACCACAAGGCTCAAAAGATACTGCACAAGAGACAGTTGTTTCTTAGTTTTGTTTTATACATTTCATACACCAGTTGTCTTCTGGTCACGGAGATTTTTGCTTTATTCAATGCCTAGACTATACTTGACTGATGAACAAACAGCAGCTAACGAAGCAGTGGAGCGGAGAATCCGACATCTATTCCTCTCAAGCTTTTTCACTGCTGTTTTTAAACAAGTATTTTTAAACACCAAGCATATTCCCATGGATTTATTACAATCTAAAAGGTAAATACGTATTTAACAGGATAACTTATCTGAAATATGCTCAGCTAAAAACCCAAAAAGAAACCAAGAAGGAACACGATATGCTCATTCTGCCTCACTCTCCTCTGGCAGTTTGATGTTTACAGTCTCCTACTTCCCATTTGAAAACAGCAAATTCTCATGGCTACAAGCAATTACGTGCAAAGCCATGACAAGTGCACCAGCACAAAGAGTGAGAACAGGGAAAAATATTCACTCAGTTAATTATTTGGAAGTTATTTACAATGATAACAACAACAACAACAGATTTTCAGATAGAAGCCTGATTTAAGCTGACCAACCCTTTCAGCATTTCTAAAGAAATTAGGTATTATAAAACTAATTCAGGGAAAAATGAAAGTAAAAATAGAAGCAATGAAACATCTTCTAAACAAGCAAAGCTGCTTTTACGACATGCTGAATAACTGGAGTGTGGTAAACATACCACTGTTACCAGTAACATCCAGCCTTTTGACAGTATTCTTTAGTTAATTATTTCAAATTCTTTATAAGCATTAATGAAGCAAGGGTTCTCCTGCAAAGTGAAGAGAATTACTGCCATAGGAGGAAAAATAAAGATACAGGGACAGAAACCCACCCTCCGAAGTTGCAGTGGCACACTCGTACACAGAATTCAGGGGTTCTCATAGCAAGACAGTAACCTCTTATGCAGATGACAGCACTTACTAGGTTTGTAGGATTTACACATCATTTAATTTTACACAAAACATTGCATCAACATTTTCAGATTTACCATGACTAGTAAATGACCAGACACATCAAAGTTTCATACTGATAAGTAAGGCCCAAACAAATGCTTTTAAAATGGAAACGATTTCTCCCTGATGAGGCACTTTTATGTTCTGCTTCAACACCTAATCATAAAAGCATTAAAGATAATTTCATGTTAAAAATGCTAGCAGCTGCCAAAGTATCATACATAGCAATTTGTCAGATTATAGATAAATAAACACCAAGACCTATCACAACACTGATTAGCGAGTAATTGTGTCTTATTACCTTTGCTGTCTTCTTGGGCCAGCTGACCACAGGGACACCCGAAATGGCAAGATTTTGGTCATCATCAGCATGTTCCTTCAGTATGTTCTGTTGCAAATGAAAAGGCCTTTATTAACCAGAGAAATATTTCTCCAGCTGAAGACTGCAGAGACTTACAGAAGACAATACTCCACTCTGATGAAAGACAGAGCGACAAGATCTCTGCAAGTTACGTTTGCTTCCAAACTTCCAATTCACACTGAAACTCCTGCACCTGTCATTAAGATCCAAGATGTGAAGTTTCTTGCAAAACAGACAGCAAAATGAGCCATGAATCACCTCAAATATTGCAGACTTCTTTTAAACCGGTGTGTCCAGAAGACCGGTGTTTTTCCACTGGTATCAGTCTAATGCCAGTATCACCTCTCCCGTTAAAAGTCCAGCTCACTAACTCCCCAACAACCCTCTCTAGTCACCGCAACCAACACCTGTTCTCCTAACGAAGTCTACAAAAGACCTGAGAAGCATCTAGTCTGTGCCACTGTTATTTTTGCAGTCGCAGGGCATCAAGTGTGTAGTTTAGAGCAATCCTCAGATGCCTGAACATTCAGGTAAGTCACGATATAGAAGTGTGCACTGTAGCCTTTCATCTTTACGCACGTGGCAACTCAAGATCACTGTCATTTCCACACTGATGGGCAGACCAGAGCTGGTGTAATCTAGTTCACTTTATGTGATCAGGTAAGGCATTCACATTCCTGAGTATTCGCTAGGAAAGGATCTCGCTCTGGATTAAGGAAAAAGATTGGTCTCTCTTCCCTTCCACCCCCACCAAATCCTTTTGCTTTCATGCACTGTCCTAGAAATTTCCTGAGTGGGTTGCACTGGCTTACACAGCTTCTACCACTGTGAATCACTCCCATGACCGTGTAACTCCACACAGAGATGGGGAAGAATTCTTTCTAAGTGTACTCAATTGGGCATTTGGGAACAGTCCACGGTCGCTTCCCTTGACTCTCTGTGTACTTACTAACCTAGCTACAAAGCTCTATATTTGGAGTTTACTGAAAAAGACAACAAACGAACCGAAAAAACAAGTTGGAAGGAGGATTCTGCTGTGCTACTGAAAACTGAAGCACGAATAAGCACTAACAGGTTAAGGGGAAAAAATGCTCCAATAAAACAAACAAGAACTGCAGGCTGGAAATTACCTCGTAACAGAATTTAGGAGATAACCCCAGACAATGAAGTTCAACAGTGTTGCTCCCAAGCATACCGACTTCTTGAAAAAAGTTTAATTTGACAACAATAGGCACCAAGCTCTCTCAGTCCCCAGTGTAAAGCTGGTAATTAGAAATTTCACACGCTATTAAAAAAAAGCTTAAAATACAGTAATTGTTTTAATAGGAAGTGCATTTAGAATTCATCTGTAATCATCCAACTAAGGCCGGGAGTACAATGGCATGTTCCAGGCCCCAAGAGCCCGAGCAGGCAGACTAGCATCTAAACTAGGGTGTGGACGAGCGTCCCTGGGGCTGGCTTTCTGTCCCTGGAGCTCAGGCAACCTGCTGGATTGGGCTCAATTCCCCAGTCTGTGCTCAAGTGAGAGATGCTTTACTAATAGACACTACAGGAGCAGCACAGCGCTGCTTCTTCACGTATGATTGTACCAGTAAGGCTGTTCTTGATACCGGTTAGTCCAAAAGCAGTGCCAATGACCAAAATAAGCAATACTAATACAAGCCCAGTTTTGTCAGCCTGGCACTGGGGCTGCGCTCAGGAGCTTGCACAGGCACAGCCTGGCTGCTTAGGAGCAAAATGCAGCTTGCCCCAGCCTGACTGATGTGGACACTGTAGTGTACCTTCAGCTGAATCCTCTTCGAGTGAAACGGCTAACAACTTTTACATACGGGCTAGTCATTGGCAAATTAACTCTTGGCTGAGCTGAAGTTAAGCAGCACCTATTTTCTCAAGGTCCTTTTTATTTCGAGACAGTGATCACTGCATCAACCGAACTGTGACTGCATTCTGAAAGTTAGTTTTCAATCCTAAAAATGGAGAAGTCTTTTGTGTTCTTATAGCAAAGCCAAAATTCTCCAGAACAAGGCAGCAGCACATAAACAAAGGACAAATTAATCCCTCTTTATTTTGCTACTCTCAGATTTGAAAGCCTGTAAGACAGAAAACCTTAACATTTCCACTGATGACTGTCAGAGACTCAGACTTCAAGAGAAAGCAGAGTATATTCCAAGAACTTGGCAGGATAGCGAAGGTTTCTTGTTATTGTATGCACCACGTGAAAATACTACCCAAGAAGAAATGTAAAACTATGGCAGTTTATCATCTCAGCCGGGAGAAAACAGTGGACGTCTGAGCAGCAGAACCATAACAAACCGACATCTGTACTGACTGTAGTGTTGAGTGTCAGCACACAACAGGCTGGAGGAGGCAGACTTTTGTTCACCTGCTTAAACAAAAACAAAAAAAGAAGATAAAAGCAATGGGACTCCAGTTAGACAAAAAACACGATGCTCATCCAGCACAAGGTTGTCTGATTCATTACACTTGAAGGCTGTGGTGACAACAGCAGGTATGAAGGAAAGAAACTGATTAAGCATGTAAGAATTCAGCTTAGCCATTAATTTCAAAAGCACAGCAAGGAATAACTCCCCTGAAATGCATTCAGTAGAGGGAGGCTTTTTTCCCTGTCATCAGAATGAGAAGGGGGTAAGATTTCTTGGCAAGAAAAAGTAAGAACATATTTCAGTAGATATCATCTGTCTTGCACAAGAATCTTCTCCTGCTGCCAACGAGTTGCAGATATTTGACACACTCTTTTCTTCAAACTGAGTTTCTTCTGCCCTAATGGACTTCCACAGTCCCTTCTGAAGAAGGGCAGCATTTTTGCTTTGAAGTGGGGAAGGTCTGTGGCATTATTATGAGGCAGATCTCACAATCCTCTTCCCCAACAGCACCAAAGGAATTACCATCCTGCTGGTAACACAACAGAAATGTTGTGTACTGAAATCAGAGGCTGCATACAGACAAGCACCACTGGCAGTGTTTAATGTGGGATGCAGACCATCATAATCAAAGATCTGCTCAGCTTTACCTGTCCTGTGATGTGGGATGCAAACTATACCAAGGAGTAAGATGGTTACCTCTCTATTCTCTTCTTCATGTGTAAGTCCACCCCAGTTGCATCTTTGATAGTCTGAAATACTATTTGGTAGCTAAATATGAAGTGGAGAAGCCATACAATGAAACTCTTCCAACCCCAAGACCACCATCTAAGTAGAATTACTTCTCAGTGATTTTTTTGCCTCCTTCTCTTTCTCATCAGTGTAGGTACTTCTCTAACAGTTCAGCTGCTACTCAGTTTTTTAATTGAGAGCCAGGGTTGTTGCACTGTTTCATATTTCATTTCAGGGCATGTGTGTGTGCCAAACAAGGAATGACTGCAGGCTGCCTGTGCCTCCAACTAACACCAACAGCAAGGATGTGAGGGCAACGGCTGCCGTGTCTTCCGGCAGCTCACCCTGCCAACGACTACACTGCCAAGCCTTCTGTCCTTCTGCAACTTGGGTCAGCTGAGCAGTCTCAGGGAGGGGATGTTTATCTGTACAACAATTACTCTCTGCATTTGCTGTGCATACAGCTCACGCGGAGCCCAGCCGTAGACATTTGGATACAGGGAGTACTGCATCTCCTCAGCTGATTGTTCAGATGCCACCTGCAACGGAGTGAAAGCTGCTGTCAGTAATCACTGTTTGGAGGCCTCCAAGAAGCTCCTTTGGTGGTGAACACAAGCCTCGTGCGATACACTGTCCATACAGCAGAACTGCAGCCGACAAGAATTTAATTACTTGTTTGAGCTGAGGGAAGAACTGACTCGCTCCCCAAGTGAGGCCCGTGTTATGCTCTGTAAATAAGCCTTCCTTGTGCTGCTGCACTCCATCAATCATGGTGATAAATGGGTTCTCAATCTGCAGAGGCATTAGCTTGGCACTTCTGGATTGCTGTGTCCCCACTAGATAGTCACAGTTAGTTACAAGCTTAGATGACGTGTAAGGAATTTACACATGCTTAGTTTAGTTTTCAGTCTCCCTTCTCATAAGGAAAACAAATTACTTTACCTCAAAGAGTCTCACCTACTTGACACTAAATAACTGTATATAGCTGTAGCTGTATTTACCACTAAGAGCAGTAATCCAGTCACCCATCCTTTACTGTATTCTCGCTCAGATAGAAAAGCATGGATTCTTTGAGGGTTACTCTGATTTGTTCTGTGAAACTCCACATCACTGAATAAAATGGTTTCCTTTCTCCAGTTTAACTACCCATATCCTGTTTTTGGAAGACATTAATTACCTTACTGAAGCAAAAAGACAGACTTGAATATCATACAGAAAAGTACCTGAGTGTATTTCGTTAAGAAATAAACCTGCTACAATAAACACGGATTGATTTTCTTCAGGAAGAAACTTGTTTTTGACTTTCCAAGCCGAGCAAGAGCTTTCAGACCTTCTGTCAGAGCATGTTCTTGCTATGCGTTTGTTAAAAATAACTCTCAAATGGGTGCACTTAAAAGGGTATAGGCTGTATTATTAACACATCACATGCCCGGAAGCCAGGTTGCCCATGAAATAAACCTTGTGAATAAAGCCAAATACAGTCGCAGCACGTATGATCTGCACAGCTGCTTCTGCAGGATTTCTGTCTCCATTCACTCACACAGGTGACTGGTGCTCTGGATATTCATCACTGTGAGGCAAAGGTACCAGGCTTCTGCTCATTCTACTGCTAATGCTATCAGCGAAAGCCCCACATTATTTTTGGTACAAGTTGGAAGACTAGTAGCAAAGTAAGAAGGAATATGATTTAGTGGTTGAGGAGATAAATACCATTCTGAAAAAATGGACTGTATTTCTTCCTCTGCCATTATGTCTCTATGTGACACAGGGCAAATCTTTTAAATCAAGTTTCCACAGGCAGCCACGAATTGTGTGTTCCTGCTTTTCCTCATGCCCGCCTTGGAATCTGGATGCTAAAGACCAGAACTTCTGCTCTGCAAAAATGTTAAGCAATTACAGTTTCAATACCATTAAAATTATCTTTTGCACATATCATTCTTAAATAATGCCAACTTCTCCAAAAAAAAAAAAACCCCACACACTCGTGGCACATAAAACCAGTATCCGAAATTACGGTCACTTTTATCTTAATCCCTTAGCACCCTAGTTCCCTACCTGTGAACCAGAGGTAACAGCAGCTCATCAATTACCACTTGTGAAGCACACGACTAAGGTAGTGATGGGTATCACTGGGATGCCCAAGGGAACATTCACATCACCGTGTTCAGCTGAGGGTCTAAACAGTATGACGTACCTAACACACACTGAGAAGCAAGGACACACCAAGCAATACAGGACTCCTGCAAGGAACATGATGCTAGACGTATGCTCAAGGGGCTGAAATCAGTCACTTGGCAACTTCTCCATCAGCATGCTCTATCCTTTTAAGGTAGAAGCCCTAAACATAATCAAACTCAAGTGTATCAGTGTATTTTTATTTTTTTAAAGCCAATAAATGGAATAAAACAAACTTTATGCTTTAGTATGACATGGGTTACAAGGAGATAGGATGCTTTGGCTCCACTGCACTGTTCTCTAACATGTCAACGAACGCAGCAGCAGAAAGAAGTAATGGATTATTGCATCCAGGGCCCCAGCAAGAGGTGGCAATGGGACACACCTTGTCAGTGGCTACCTCGCACGATTTACTGATGAGCAAAGGGAAAGCCTGCGCTGAGAGTCCTGGGCTCCACTCCTGACTTGAGAGGAAACGCACTCAAGCAACCATTGATGCGAGTTGAACTCCTCCTAACTACCCCAATTCCTTCAGAGCACCTAGCACGCAGATTATGCAGCTGTGGGGAGAGTTACGGAGGAAGCAGACTATATGGGCTTAATTAATTTACTATGCTGTAGTGACTCCTGTCCTCTGAAAATTGAGGGCTGCCTTTATATGTGGGCAATATTGTAAAAAAGACAGGTAAGAAAGTTCTTTCACAGTTCCTTAGACACTGTTCAAAAAAATGTTTGAGTTAACATCCTTTTAAAAGGTCTTGCTCTGACTAATCAGTCACAGGCTAGCCAAACCTACAGAGGTGATTCCGGAGAAAACAATTCTGCAGCATGCATGATGTTTAGATGTGGTCATGGACTCTTTAACCAGCAGGGAACCATAAATATCCAGATGTTGGGCTACATCCTGATGGTTACAGTGTGTGCTGGCACAGACAGAAAGTTTAGAAGCAGGCACTTATCAAAGTAGATGGAATATCATACTGCAACTCTGCAAGATGCACAGAATAAACTGGCAGATGCCCACTTAATACCAGTTAAAGCACAGTATCATCAAAAAGGGCACGGCTTGGGCCTTTTTCTTAAGCGTGTGTTTGCAGTTCTCCATCTCTGTAGCTAGTGAATCCACTGCTCTAGACGAGAGCAACATATCCTCTTAACACGGTGCTTTAAATCGGATTCACATATGGTATCTTGCTGTGTTCTAGTAAGATGTCTCACAGTGCGTTGGAGTCATCAAAAGAGCATGCAGGATCATATTCTCAACATCTGCACCATTTATTACGTGGTGCATCCCTTTCTGGGATTTCAAGAAGGGGCAGTTTATTTTTAAATGAAACTTGGTCCGTGCATCAAGCTTGGAAAAGTAATGCTACCGTTCTTTCTCCTTCACCACAAATTCAACTCCCGGCCTCGAAGCTTCCTTTTGATTTCTGATTAGAAGACAACTGATCACAAAGCAAGCCAGTGAATCTACAGCCACGACTTTGGGCATGTGCGTCCACTTCCACATACAAAGCGGCTGATTTTGCAAGAATGGACTTTCTGAGCTCTTGTGGTTCAACAAAACAAGAGCCGTGTACAACACTTCCGGTTTCCAAGACTGTGGGAACATGGTTCCACTGCACCCTGTACATGTTCAGCCTTCTTTAACTGGCTTTGAAACCTTTCCTAAGCAGCTGTGACACTGCTTGCACTTAAAAAGTACAGGCTCCCCTTTTACCATATATACACATATTTTTCCCCTCAGATTGTGGCTTACACAGCTTCTGTGTATACAACATATGTAGCTAAAAAATCATACTGTATACAGAAACAGCACAAAACTAGCAGTCCAAACATAGGGCCATGAATCAATACTCATAGTTCCAAATCAGGCCAAATTGCCATGGTACTGGACCTGTGGAGGACAGGCTGACAGTTTTAGCCTTATTGAACAAGTCCCAGAAAAATTACAAGAGTATGCTGCTCTCAGCTTTGTTAAAAAAATAATTAGTATGCCCATTTTATACGATGTGAAAACGAGACACAGAGAAGGTAACGAAGGGTCCAAAGGGATGCCACGGATCAGAGGCAGGGCTGGGACTAGAATCAGCAAGGCCATGCTGGTCTTCAGGAAGAATTTACCCCTAAGTCAGATAGGGTACCACTTCCAGTATACTAAAAATCTAAAGAGAAGCTCTGTCACTAGTGAGCACTCACTCCTCACACCATCTCCAAAAACAGTGTATTGTACCAGTGGAGAATAATTATCAACCTATAGAGGGCAATGGAGGAAAAGAAAATGAAACAGGTGAAAGAAAACAAAAGCAACTGAAAACGTCGGACAATGTATCTTCTGAATTACAATCAAGTATTTACATTTCCTATGTGTCAGTTAATCAGATAGACTCCAGAAAGACACTAGACCAAAAGGGGCAGATAAAGACTATAAATATAAACAGACTTTTTGAGGTATAATATTTACACATGGGACATAAGTGCCGAACTATGAGAGGATCTAAACTTTTGGCCACTGCTGCAACAGTCAGAAGGGACTTCATCAATTAAATCAGACTGCAAACAGCCATCTCCCCAGAGCAGAGAGGGTTTTTGTTAGAGGCGTAATTCCCCTCTCTGTGGCACCGCAGGCTGATAGGAGCTGGTCACTACACACAAGCTGCCGTCCCTCTGCTGCAGAACTTTGCTTTCTGATCTCCTGCTGTCTTCTATGCCCACGGAATACAGTTCGTGTGGATCAGCAAGTTATTACACCCACCTTCATGTCCTCTAGGAGAGCCTGCGGATCTTCGATGCCTTCCGGAACACACTTCTTGTTCTCTGGAAGAGATTCAAGCTTTTCCACGAGGGCTTTTAAACCCTTCAGTTCAAACTCTGTGAGGTGAGTCCATTTGGTTGACACTTCCGTAGCTGGAGACCCCGTCGGTGTTTTGGGATAGTCCGTGGGGGTCGTTGATTTTACACTGTCATCTGACTCATTAGACAAAGTTCTTTTTAGGTATCTCATTACCGTGGCTTTTTGTTTTCTTCCCGCACCCTCCTTGCCTTCTGAGTGTGTGCTGTTGGGTGAGGAGGAGCCATCCACCAAAGATTTGGAGTTCTTATCCAAGCTGTCATCCTTCTCCTCCCGGATATGGGCATCACAAGATTCTTCATCCATGTCTAACCACGAATCTGATGAATAGCTGTCTGTGCTGTGTTTTCTCTTTGCATCTGAAAGTTAGAAAAAGAATGCTGAATTTTTACCTGATGTAATTCACAGCTTAAACGCTTCTCTACCGCTGGGGCTAGGTGCTGCCTATCTAAAAGGGCACTGGATAATGCCTAGTAAGTATGTGATGGGAGTGGACTTTATTCAGCAGATTCTTAATTGGGGGGGGCGTTGTTTGGTTGGTTGTTTTAATGCTGGTTTTCATTAACATCTACTCAGTTCAAATGACTGGGAAACATTTAGGGAAAAATTATGCTTTCTTCAAAGCTTCAGTCCTCTATGCCTTCAATTAAGAGTAGGCAGAGCTCTTAAGTCACACACAATTAGTTTTCCCGCAAATCCAAAAGAGACCAGATTTGGTAGCCTTACAGCTTTAAGAGGAGAATTAGCACAGAAAGAGGAGGGGGGGGAAAATGATGGCAGAAAGCACGTTAAGATGCTGTACATCATCATTCTTCCAGGCACTCTGCACAGCACAAAATCAACTTCTCAATACTTTTCCTCTTTGTGAGCAACTGTTGGTAAAACAAGAACCACCACTTGTTACTGCACGAATACTCATTGCTCTTCTGAGACAGAGGATTACAATTATGCTTATTTTACAGACATGAAGCCCAAACACACTGAGAAATGCAAGCACTGTCACAGAGTTACATGATCCTGTTTTTCTTAATGCTGTCCCTGATACATTTTCCTGACAAGTACTTAGAATGTAAAGGCAAGTTTCTGAGTCTAAAGAACTACACTAGGTTTCCTCCTGAAAATCCCAACTGTTACCCAATCCTGTGCAATCAAGCAGTGAAAGCACTGTAGGAAACTAGTGGCCAAGGATCCCTAAAGCACACCTCTTTTTTTATTTATTAGGCACAATTTCCTTTGCTAAGCAAATAACATTGAATGCAGGCTAGCAACAGCAGGAATTTCTGTGGTAAATACAGTTAACACTGGCAACACCCAGTTAAGTCAATGTGAATTTTAATAGCGGCTGAAATGGGTATGAGATCAAGCTGCAAACAAAAACACTCTGCAAAGGAAACAGAAGTCATACAGAAAAAGTGAGCGAACAATTAACGAGAAGTTCCTCTCACAGCTTTCATGCTTTGCAATGCTGTAGCTTTGGATTAGGACAATGTGAATCATGCTTAAGGAAGGATTAAATGGACATTAAAGAAAAAGCTCAGCATCCGGCTGTTTAACAGTGAGGTTGGTTCAAAACAAGAGCTGAAGCCCAGTTCCAAGCTGGCAAATTCATCCTTATCAGAGAGTAGCCCCTTGTCTCTTGCACAGTCTATACCATCTTCTCGCAAAACATACACCTTACTTGTCAGCTGGGTAACAAAGATGCAACAGGTAGTGGCAGAGTAGCAGTCCAAGGGCAGCTAGCCTAGCTGCTTAGCTTTGCAGTTTCAAATAAAACCTCTGAAGGGCCAGGTGCACCTCTGTGCGTTAGTGCCTCACAGATACAAACTGGCCACTTCATACTTCTCAGGGTCACTGTGCTATTGCTAGAGTGACTGCAAAAATCAAGCACCTCTGTCCAATCTACTCCTTCAGTCACGTTTGCATTTTTCCTCAGAACTAAAATGGCCACAAATTACTCCTGAAAGGCACATCTAAGCTGAAATGCCTGTGAAAATATGGCAGTCACAAAAAATTCCAGCTACCAGCAAGGCTGGTCACAGCCAAATCCAGCTCCATGCACAGCGTAGGCTAATTTCCTCCCTGCATCCCTCCAGAAAAGCTTCATCATGAAGTATAGCACAGTTTATTTTGTGTGCTGAGGTGGTGGCAAGCAACGCTCCAAAGCAGCTCCTCCTCTCTGGTCTGTGCTAATACACCCCCATGCTTCTCTCGGAAAAATAAACAGGATTAGAAAATATCTTAACCAGAACATTTCAAAATCGCTAGGTTATCCAACTTTTCTTTAACATTGTTTTTTCCTTTGTCCACAGCAGCTAGCACGCTTACCCAACTCAAAGGGCTATATAATCAGCTTATGTCATTCTCCCATTTTACAGCTGAGGAAACAGATGCTTGGGAGAAAGCACGATTTGCTCATTGTCACACATCAAATCTAGGGCAAAACCAGGAGTTAGAATCCAGGCTCCTGGATGCACAGCTGGAGCCCCTTCTCTAAGCCACACTGCCATAGCCAGCTATTCTACAGTTGGCCGAAGAACAAAAGCCCCAGTCCAGATGGGAGAAGATGTCAGTGATAAAGCAGAAGGTGAAAGCAGATACACATCCCTATGCTACCAGTACAGTGTCAGTAACAGAAACTGGTACAAAGCCACACAAAGGAAATTTCTGTCTTCCTATGCTGTGGCTCTGCTGATCGGGAACTAATGGCTGTAACTGGGGCAAATTGCAAGCATAGACAAGACCCAAAGAGAGAGAGAGATCATATTATGGAGGTGTGAATAATGGACTCCAAGTAATGCTCTGGTATTAAGAGAAAAGAGCCTTTAAGAGCCACTTTTTGTCTCTTGCTCTTATCTATGGAAACAAAAGGCAAGAGAGGAGCGGAACATCACAGCATACTGGGGGTCTATCCCCACCAGAAGCAAGCACGTGGGGAGGGAGGGCCAGCAATTCCATTCTGCCATTGCCACTGCTTCCCTGCCACCAGCTGTCTACACAAGACAGGCCTTGCTGTGACAGCTACAGCTGGGCACGGACAGACAAAAAGTAATCTAAATCTAATCTCAAAATGGACCATCCCCAAAGAAGCGCCCTGTGGCCTGTTCTCTGCAAGCCTGGCGGTTTCATGATACCTCACCTAACTTGACCTCTGGGGACAGGGCTTGCTATTAACCAGAAGTGTATCCTTCTATTCCGGAGCACTAGGGGATTACAGTACTGTTGCACCATCAGATTAAGAGCAGACTGCTTTCAAAAGAAAACTGTCTGCTACTGCTGGTAATTCAGGAAAAAAAAAAAGCCAAGAGAATCAATAACGGAATGATAACTTCAATGTGAGCAAGGTTCAGTTTTGTGTTTTCAAGTGTTCCGTTGGAATGCAACATGCCATGACTTTTATTTATTTTAATGAAAACAGTATCTGACAGAGTTACTATGCTGTGAGCTGAAGCCCTACGTAAGCATAATCTGCATTTACTTTGACAGAAATGCATTTTAACCCGTGTATTACCAGGGTTCCACTGACTTGAAGGTTTTTGGTTTATAAAGTCTCTCCATGGAAAAGAGCACTTGCTAAGTGCAACTGTGGTTTCTTGTTCGGAGTCAATGCACCAGCCAACACAAGGTTATAACTCCAGTTTCAGAGTGGTTATCTAGACTGGGCTCCCATATGACTTAGTGCAAAAAGACCTTCACCCCTCTCCATCTCAAAGCAAATAAAACCAGCTTATACAAACCAGTCAGTGACATAGCTCAGTGAAGAGGTGGAGCAGCACAGGCTTGACTACAGGACACAGAGCTAGAAACATCTTTTTTTCTGTAGCAGTTCACCTCCCTGTGGTTCTGTGGAAATCACTTTCCCCACAGTTATCCACTTGTGCAAGAAGCATATTTATACACAATTTCTTTCCTTGCTGAAAAACAACTTGCTGTATTACAGAACTTGAAAGAAAGGAAGAGGGTTGAGGTACAATTATGAAATCTTTCTGAACTCTTTAGAACGGTCCACTGTGTAGTATCTACCTTGCCATTCCCAGCTCCAAAACCCGACACTGATTTGGGAGCAGCAGTGGCTCTTGGTCTGCCAAAGACAGGAATGACATTTTTAATAGCAGAAAAAAACCTGAGCATACTGGGAATGTGTCACTGCATGGAGCACCCCACACAGAAATCACTCAATATAGTCCAGTACCTGTCTATCATAAGCAAATCTATTCTACCTCCTGAGAAGTCGGAGGAAAAAAAAAGAAAAAAAGAGACACGGCTCCTTCACCATGCCAGAGGGCATGTTTTCTTCATCCATCAGGCCTAGCATACAGTTAGAGTCATCCTGTTAAAATTTTAGCAATGGGAATCTTAAAAGCTGCAGGCTACAGGAAAAGCACATTTCTCATAGCTCTGTATCTTCTTCCAATTACTCTTTGTCAGCTCACTCTCAAGATCCGTATCTCACTGAAGGTCAATTGTGGTTGAAAACATCCAGTACAGACTCATCCATGATAAGAGTAAAAATAATGAAGACTTATCCATCCTGAAACAGTGCACGTTCAGATCAAGTAGGAAACCCAAATAGGATCCCTTTCCGATTTCAGTCGGCAGGACAAACGTCATGGTTGAGATGGACAAGGAAAAGAAAAGAAAAGAGAGAAAGAGAGATTGTGGGCTTTTACAGCAGCCTGCGATTGCTGTCATGTCATCATTTCCCTGAGTGTTTGTCCCTCTGCGGAAGAGACCTGAAAAAGAACAGCTTCGCATACTGCCTAGGCGGCAACTGCCTGAAAACTCTTTCTGGCCCTGAAGAATGGGAAAGGAAGCCACAGTCATCATCTTTCAACTCATTTAGAAGCGCAGACATTTTTATTTAGGGAGTGGGAACACTCAAGGTTTTAGCCTTGCCTACACTGAGGTGGTTTTTTTTTCCTGTCCGAAGTTTTTTGAGTCAAGACATTTAGAAAACAGAAATACAAAGAACAACGAAAGTTGCTGTAGTAGCATACAACTACTGGGACAGAGGTATCGCAACACAATCACAGCAACACATTTTCATGAGTCGGCAATGTCTTGGAAGAGTCACTCTGAATTTAGCAACCTTCATGTCAAAGCAAATAAATGCTATTTAATGAAAACATAGTATGAAAAGTCTAAAGATACTCTTAAAACACAATTGCCGATGAACTCAGTTTTCTGCATTCTCCAGAGATTTTCTCTATCATCACAGTAATCTCTTCTTTTTTTTTTTTTCCATGCAGGAGAACAGGATCTCTACCCATTCTATGAAAACTACTACCTTGTGAATCACAGAGACCACGGGCAGCATCCCATGCTCTCCCCGGTGGATGTGCTCCCAACCAATAATCAACTCTTGCTTCTTACCTTCTGAGATGCAGTAAGACCACCGTATCAGAAGGTGTATAAGAAAAGAAAGCAGCATAACTCAAGGGCGAAAAATAGCAAGTTCTAGCACTGAAAAGTAAAGGCAGAAAGTACACTTTTAGAACAAATTACGTCAAGGAAATTATTTTTAAAAAATAGGAGAAACATTAAGATCATTCAAGAGAAATTTCTGAAAATTAATACAAGCATGTGAAGACTTTTTTTCTTGGTTGAAGAAGGACAGAAGACAATTAAATCTATTGAGAGGTCTGCAGAGAAGTTAAGTACTCTGATTCATTACTCTAAGGAGAATTACAGGAAAGTTTTTGTCAAGGGATACTCTCTCATGAGAAATCAAGAAATTGCTGGCAGACAGAGAAGTCTAAGGAAGAAACATTTTAAGGACCTTTGCAGTTCTGAAGAAAAGCTTAAAAAGAAAGCTGTGGGGTTTTGGAACATTGACCTCATTCGGATCTACTGTCTCACAGCAGGTGAATGATACTCAGCTACAGACACCACAGAACAAACAAGCATAATTCAAGGATTACAGTTCATAGAGATTTGAGTCAAGAGGCTGGATACTGAGACCAGTTAAAAGAAAAGACAAGCAAGTATTGGAAACATTATTACTCACGCAGAGCAAAGCGGCACAGCTTTGTGAAGGTAAACAATGTACCTCTACTTCTTCGAATTTGACAAATGCCAAAGTGAAAGATCCAGCAGATATAGCAGATCTGGGATTTTGAACCACAATCCCCAGTTAAATAATTATTTTAAGGTTAAGATTCTGCCAAGACATAAAAATCAGGTTTCTGACAAAAATAAGTATACATCTGTCTCTCCTGGAGAGAAAGGCCCTGGGTGTCAATGTCAGAGATTTTATCAGCACGCTAATACTCTGAAGTCAAGAGACAGCAGGCAGGTGGATGAACTACACGTTGTCAGTAGACACCACTTTGGTAAACTGAAAGCACCCAACCATTCAAGACAGTAACAACAGCTCAAGATCTGCCCAGCCAGACACTCCCAGCACCTACCTTGACTCAGCATCCGCAGCCATGCACAGCAGGGCTGCAAGTCAGATCAGCCCATCAACCCTACTGATAACAAGTATATTCATTTTTTGGTAGGGTTAATTTTCAGTCACGTCGTCACTGAACTGATTCAGCTCACGGGGCAGCCACACAATAGCGTTCAAACAGAAGAGCCTTGTGAGAGAAGCATGTTTCTCACAGTAGCTTGAAACGACTGTAAGACCATGCCCAAAGAACAGCAAAACGGTTTAACATTCACTGTCCAGTAGAGGCGAAAAACTGAAGCCACCACAGCAGACAAGAAAGCCCAGATAATGTTGACACCAAAATATTTCCCAAATAGCCAGGCTCCTTTTCCTGATGCCTTTGCAGTTGGCACTCTTTGGTCATGCAAAACTATCCTGGTTCCTCTAGACACTGGACACCTATGGTTACCAGTGAGCTTTCATAGGATTTGAGTATCTCTCAGCTAGCAACTGGTGCGAAGCACATTTCGTGGGGATCACCAAACCATTATCAGTAATTACTGAGCTGGGCCAGAATCCACACTGGTGATTTAGCTGAAAAAGGTTCCATCTCAATATCCTGAACCATCCACTCTCCACATCTAATTTGTCCTGAAATTACACCTCAGCGATCTGGCACCCTCACCCTGCCTGCAGGACAACCCTCTTTCCACGCCAGTGATTTAGACAACAGGAGGTTGTTCCTTATCTTTCAAGGAATTCAGTTATCAGAGTCCAGTCATTGATTTTTGAAGAGCTGATCCGAGGGGCTAATTCATCCATTCCTCTAGGATGATCTTATATAACAAGAAAAACTCCTCCACACAGAGTTCCTGCTTACCTAACCCTTCTGATCAGGGTCTCACAGAGCAAAGGAGAGACACAAAATGTGAAGCACTAGAACTCCTAGGGATTCCAAGAAAATTCCCTTGTCTGTCTGCACAGACTATTAGCTCCCTCAAGTTATTCTTGGTCAGTAAAACTCACTGGAGAGTGATGTGTGCCCATAATGTCTAAAATCTCTTCTACTAAAAATTATGCTAGTAGGTCATCATTTCCCTTCTCTGTCTAGAACCCAGGGCAGTTCCAACTACGCCAGGTTCGCTCCAAGTGGCATCTCAGGGAGCAGAAGGCACAGAAATAGTTCTGTTCTCCTCCACACTTCACACATATCAGTTAAGAGTTAGCTGATGCTTGTGCTACTTTCAGCCATTCTGTGCTTAAAAGCAGCGAGGCAATATGGCCCACCATCTTGTTCCATTAAAGGGCGCAAAGAGACAGCAGTTCAGCAAGGCAACAATTGGAATGGTCACACATTGGTGTAAAGCTCACATCAGTGCCAAGGTAATGCCTTCCTGCTTCAGGCACATCTATCCGTCTGTTCTACAGTCCATTTTCAGCTATTGTCGTAAAGGTTTCTTTAACCTCCCTGCACTTAGGTTATAGATCATGTAGATTTGTGTAGGTGTTTTGGTTTTGTTATTCTGCAGAACTACAAGTCAGTCACGAAACACAGAGAAGTAAAGTAGAGATTAAAGGAATGAGAAGAGAAAGAAGCCAGGTTTAGTGACCATAACACATTCTGTAGAGGAGACGCTCTATAAAAGGACTAAATATCCATCCCACCAGAGCACATTTGCAATGCACACATTTCTGGCTACTAAGGTACTGTGCCAAACATGGCAGTAAATCCTCAACTGTTTGGCAGATCATCTCAACACAAATGTTACTGAAACCAAGGAACAAACGCATCCAAAAATTATTTTTCTGGGATCCACTTGCTAAGGGAACGCTCAATAAATATAATTCAAACTAAGTTGGTACTTCATGGAAATGCTTAAGAGCCAAAGCCTTCCCCAGCCCAAAATAAAGAAATTGTTCATTAGAATTTCTAGTTCTCCAATTCAGTTTATAATCTGCTTTGCAGAAACCAAAGCAGTAACTAGCCTAAGGTGGTAGCATCAGTTCCGAATACGCACTCAGAGGATTCACTCACCAATTAACATTGATTCTTTCTGGTGCTCTTTGCTGAGGTGGCAGCGCTGGGTCACACAGGACACGTATCGCTCCAGAACATACCAGCACATTTCATAGTAGAAAGGATAACGGAATTTGGCATGCACCTGAAAGCAAGATCGAGACTGTCAGTTCACGGGGAAGGGAGAGAAGTTTGCAGCACAAGGGCCAGTCTTCATTCTCATCATGTTATCAAGAGCACAAACAGTATGCAGGAGGGGGAGGGGAGAGAGGGTGGGAGTCGATGTACGCCTTCAGCATACCAAATGAGGAGACTGCCTGCCTGCCTGCCATGATAGCATCATTTCTTGGTTCACTAATTTGTATCCTCTTGGGGTGGTGGGAGAGGAAAGGGTTTGTGTTCTTGTGAAATCATGAAACTGATGGATGGCCCCTACGGTATTATTCACCTACAGTATAAACATAGGGTGGTCACATACAGATGTTAGTCACTAAAATTCAAGTTAAAATAAAGGCCTTTTTTTTTTTTATTTCCTAAACACTATCACGTCATTTTTATCAAAATGGCAGCATTACCTAAAACGAGTCAAGCAGGAAATAAAACTTTTTCAATTATGGTCTTCATAACAATTTGATTAAACAAATGATCACACAAATTCTTGATTATTGATAACTACATATTAGAAGTAAAAATCCCTTATGTGGTTTACACTCAGCATTTTGGTAGCAAGTTAGCTTTTGCCACAAACAGAACAGAAACGCAGGATTTTGACAAAAGACCCTGTCAAGCTACTTTTTCTTACATCTCAGACCTGTTGTTCTCACACAAAAAGCTTATTCTCCAACACTATGTATTTGTGAGATTATTTCAGATTCAGAAGAAAACAAAGCGGGTTTCCTTTCTTTCCAATATAATTTTCTATCTATGGGAGGTCACTGTATCAAAGAATGTGGGAAGATCCCAAAATGCAAGAAAGAACATGTGCATATTTATTGTGATTTGTTAAAAATGGATGCCACGCATATTGCATGCACTTGTACTTACACTGTACACGTCTTTCTCCTGGTGGCACAGAAATTTGTGTTTTGCAGGCTTGCATGCATGCATTGCACTGGGATTATAGGAACTGCTGTAAGATACTCTCTGCATATTAACTGCTCACCTAGCCAAGAGGTGTCCACCCACCTTTAATGAAAAGCTGGACTGCACCAGAAAGGAACATTATCTTAGAAAGCCCTTTTAAAAACAAAACCAAGACCCCACCCCACATCGCCCAAAAACCAGTGAAGTCTAAACAGAACTACTAGTTCAGCACCTGGAAAGTCAGATTCAGCTCTGCAAAGCAGGCACTGTTGAATTATCTGCATGGCAATACAAGCATTGAGCACATTGATAACTTACTAGAATGCCCATATTGGAAAACTGTGCCCAAGGTGGACAGGCAAAAGAACTTGCCTCTGTACCAGGGCACAGGAAACGCAAACACTTTTAGCAGTAAACCAAAATGTAACAAAGGGAAAACATACTGTGTCGTCCCACTAAATGTGTCACAGTGTAGTATTTAAATACTCCATGGCAATTCCCAAAAGTTAAGGTCTCTTGATTCAACACATATGTGGCTGGCAAATTTGAACGGCACCTTGCTATGGGTCACGCACCCAGCAATGCTGCACCTTTTCCCTGTGTCATTTGTTACAAAGCACAGATACCAGAAACACAGAAGTCGGGGCAGAGGAGAAGCAAAAGCCAAACAACATCCTCCTAAATGTGAGAACATTTAACCCCAGGGCCTTTCTGCGTTGCAGAATATTTTTCCTTTGGTTTAGTTATTTGTCATAAAGAAGAGATCAAGTCACTTATCACTATTACAGAACACAGGGGAAATTAGCCATGCTAAAATATATGCTAATAAAGGAACTCAAATTTTTCCAAGAGAGCACTGCAGGAAACAAAATTTGCAAAGAATTGACTTACAAACAGGAAGCCGCCTTCCACCCCTCAGCCTTCAAAAGGTTTTCAGCCACATGCCTGGGAATATTAAAGACATCATTGCTCAACATTTGTTGACAGATTCTGAGCTTCACCAAATTTAGTTGTTACCAATGTTAATTCAATGTGAAAGACAAGGCAGTAATGCATGCAGTGCTCCCATTATGTATATCAATCTTTAATATTCAATTTGAGTTCCTAATTGCCTCACTATCAATGTTCCAACCCACAGCAAATCCCTCCATGCCTCTGTAATTCACTATTTGCCCGAGAAGGCTCTGCTTTTACAAACCTTCAGAAGGAAGAGCTACCATATGTAGCAAGAGATACTGTGCAAAGATCTACAGTGTCTTTTGCCAGTAAAGCAAGTGTAACAGTGCTTTAAAAATCTCTTAGACTTTGCCTTATGGAGAAGTATAGAGGAGTTGTTCATTATTATATCCTTGGACACTTATTAATTATAATGGATGTGAACGGCATTATGTACATGTCCATACTTTTCCCATTGTACACTTATGGCCAAACAAACTCTTCTGGGGAGAGGGGGAGGAATAAAAGAAAGACGGACAAAAATGAAAAGTGTTCTGCGATCAATTTAAAGTGTAATATCTGATAGGGACACTGCCAGAGGACTAAATCCCCCACAAGCTGGGAAATACACTAGATCATCCAAGAGGCATTTCCAGCTCCAACTTCTGTGATTAATAATTCACAATCCACTGAATAAATTTTTTAATTATTCCTGTACAGTGAGAAAAATCCTCTCTGGAATATGATCAGTTCAAAGTGAAATTATTTTAGAGACATATCGCCCTCCAAAATCAAAACAAAAACCCTAAGCAAGGAAGTGCACATTTTCCTTAAGAAAGCATTAGTCTCTTTCACAATGTCCATTAAAATAATTAAACTCCACTTGTGTTTAATCAATCTAATCACACTACTGAAAAACAATTTATGATTATTTACAAAATATGTAATCTATCCACCTAAAACACTATCTTACATCCCAGAACACAAAATCAGTAGCAAACACCATCATCTGTGAGTGACCACCTTACGTAAATATTTTGAGGGCTCCCATCCCTATCCAGGTTCAAATATTTTGACACAGCTAAATTTAGCTGCATTGGGAGTAAGTTTGATACATTCTTCCTCTTCAGTAATACTGAGCTGCAACATCCCTATGCCAAGATGATGAATCTCTGCATGGCAGCCTGGTTTGCAGTTATTCAAGCTGGTCTAGCAGGGAGCTAAACAGCTTGGCCTATTTGACTAGCTGTTAATTGGCCTCTAGGAAAGCCAGACTGCAAAATGAGAGTCTCTACAAACTGTAAGGCTGGAGAATATTTGTTTACCTCAATTGCACATTAGGAGCTGTTTCCAACAATAGACATGTTTTCTATTACTCCTTAAAACTATTTTTAAATGGCTGTAACCCTCTTAAAAAGTCTCCCAGGGATATGAGAAATTAAGGTAGAATAAGCATGACAAGTATATAAACTCGGCAATTTTATCAGGCTGTAAATCAGCATTACTGTTTCAACCATGTATTTATTCTTGTCTTAGCTGCTAAGACAGTAACAACTACATCTAGCATAAAAATTACTTTGAATATCAGTAATCAAAGGTGATTAAGCATCATATAGCAGGTTTAAACACAGTGAAACCTCCATAAAATTGCTCTGTGCAAAATGAAGAGGGGAAACACACCTGTACTAGACTTTGAGCGTGGCAGATTACTTTGTCAATCACATCATGTAATTTACTTCTGTGCTATACACAATGGAAAGATCAATACTGATGAGAACCTCATCTGCAGTATGCTCACACTGGCAAATTCACGTGAACTACACAGTACGCACCGAGACTGCTAAACTAGCCAGCATATGAATAGAATTATTTTAACAAAGAAATTACAAAATTTGATTGCAAAGCAAATAAAGTAGTAAACACTACAATTCTATTTTGAAAACATTTACCCCTTTAAGATTCCTGCACGGTATTTTTAGGTTTGGAGTGTGTGTGTGTGTGTGTTATTATTTCTAAATAACAATATTGATTTTCCTGCCTTTTATCAAACTTCTGTATGCCTTAGTTGCACGGCTTGTACTTTGTTTCTGTCTAGAAATTCTTGCTGTTCTTCAACTGTTCACACTGCTTTGCTATTATAGGGCTGCCTATAAACACAAGTTTGTGAACACAGGTACAGGATGAGTGTAATCCACTGCTAGCACAAGCGACATATGAGCACTAAAATTGTTTCTCTGAAGCCACAGAAATTCTGGGCTGTTGGCTTTCATTAGTCTTTTTCAAAGCACTTAAGCATTTTTGGAGGGAAAACGATAAAGAACTACACAGAGTTTGAAGAAAATCTAAATCAAAACTGGCAAGAGTAAATGTCTGATTTGGGACGTCCAAATGTTCCGGTATCTTTTTCCAAAAAACTCTGACAGGACGCTTTCAAAGAGGCAGATATCCAACTTGCAGAACCTTCCCATAGGATCAAGGCGCTAGTGACATTTCAAAGGCATTTCAGCGTAACTGGCTGGTAAGTTCCTAAAAGTTACCAAAATACTTGACTGTTATGGGGAAATCTGCCTCCTGGTATAAAAACTTAGGAGATCAAAGTTGCACCCAGCTTCCCAAGGAGAACACTACTACTGGACAGTTACAACCCAAGGTGTGCGATCTCGGATTGCTCAAGTCCTGTGGCAACAGAACGTCAGCTCTTCTACTAGCTCATGAAAGAGTGTTTCCTTCCCATCTTCCCTGTAGACATCAATGAAAATAACCTGTTTCTGGGATCAGTCCTTCCTCCTGGTCCCCGCTTCTCCACTCTCCATGCAAGCTGCCTCTGCTAGCATTATTCCCAGCAACAACACACCCTCCCCTTGAGTACCCGCAGCATATATATCCAGTATATATTGCTGGTCCTTATTTACAGTCACTCTGAAAACCTTGTGCCTAGCACCTCTGTCTAACCACTGTGAGCCTCCTTCTGCTTCTGCCACGTAACTTTCTCCTGTCAAGTCCCTTTACACTTTCTTAAGACATCTGACATTCTTGCCTTGGGACATCTATTCAGAGCCAGCATGAACTTCATTCCAGTTTCTACCTCCACTTCTTCTGTCTGCTACATTCCCTCTATTTCCCCTGAATTTCAGCTTTTGTCTTCATCTCTCTTCCACCAAGAACTCACTTTTCTGCTTAATATTCCTTCTCTTCATTACAATCACTCCAGGAAACCAACTGCTCTCACCACAGTTTTGCAACATGAAGATTACCACGCCTTGTAATCCCTGTAAAGTAGTGGAGGCTGGCCTCTGACTCGGATGTGTATTTCAAAAAAATACATATTTGCTTCAGGCCTATGCACTCTCACTGCAAAGAACGCAACGTGCGGTAAAAGCCCCCTTGCAGCCAGAATTGTGCTCTCTTGTAGAGGCAGACAACAGTGAACTGTATTGATGTCCAAGACACCAATTTAAGACTTTTTAGGGAAGAATTGCAACTTGCTGCCATTTTGCCAGCCTAAATCTCTGTTAACATCACAGCTGGCCCCTGTGCCAGTGGTTTACCAGCACTGTCTCAGTGCAATGCCTCCAAAACAGTCAGTCACAAAAAGTCTCCATCTGAATTTGCACATACCACTGGTCCATTTTTGCATCGGAATGCTAAAATTGCCTTGCGTAACTTATTTAATGGCCTACTAAAACAGTGGCACTTCCTTCACATTCTGCTACTTCATGAAACAGCAAAGTATGACGAGTAGGTGTCCTGTTTATTAATCAAGGATAAAATTTTCACTCCCAACAAAGGGACCGCACAGTAACCTCCTCCAAGATGTAATACTCTTTCCATCAGGTAGATGCTACAGCCAGATGAATATCACAATGTTCAGATTAATGTCCCACCCCAGACTCTTTTTGTTCCAAGAAATTCCTGCATAGTATTGAGTCACCGTAGAAGAAAATCCTGCAAAGTACAGAAGATGTCGTTTCATACACAGCTTCTGCACGGCTTTGTCGATTCAGCTGTGGACAGTAGATCCATCCTAGTCCCATCAGTTCTCCAGGCTCTGGTATTTGCACACACACATATATATATCTATAATGCACACATTCCAGGTGTACACAGAGAGATGATAAGTAGGGGGTTACCAGAAGCACTGGTAAAGGTCCGTAAAGTGCAGTAAGTTTTTGTGCAAAAGCGAAAGTGTTTACAAAAGTTTAACAGGCAGACAAAAGACACAGAAGGGACACGTCTGTGGGAAGCAGGGAAAAACAGATGAGTAAATCCCACTAAAAATAGCCAACATTTGAAAAATCTCGTTACTTCATGTTTACCTCTTGCTTCAACAACTGACACAGAGATCCCATCAGTTCTTGTTTGTCAGAAGGGCATATGAGAGAGAGACTATGACAGATCACAGCCACAAAGAACTGTTCGGTTAAAAAGAGAATCAAGTATCCTTACCCTTGTTCTGTCCTCAATTTCATAGATGCGAAGCTGCATGGGAACATTAAAGCTATGCAGGATATTTCCACCAAACACCAGAGAATCTACTGGAGTATAAACCGCATGTATCCACCCTAGAGAGGGAAAGCAAAGAACTGAGAATGCCTCATGCTATGTAGTATTACAGAGCAATTTATAACCAAATTTCAACAATCCCACGAACTGCATTCTGCAGGGGATGAGAGGTTAAAGCAGTGAAAGGTTAAATGGTATGCTCGTAGCCACACTTTAAGACTACTCATAGCAGAAGAACGGTATCTTACAATGTACAGGTATTACAACCCTCTGTAAATTGGGTTCTTCTATCTATTCACAGAACAGTTATAATGTTTACTGAGAACACACAAGCTTGTGACTCAACCACATCCATGACTAAGAAGTAAACTCAGTCTGTTCAATACACTTGGCTCTCAGATGTATCTACTGGCACCTCCAGTAAGGTTGCAAATCATGTCAGCAGCAGTGGTGGGCTACGGCTGTGGAACTGGACTGAGTCACATCAAACTGCTTTCACACCAGCACCAGAGCATACATCCTCAGAAGTCAACAACTTCAAACTATTACCAGCCCTCGTTCAGAGGTGAAAGTTTCATCTCCTATTATCAACTTCCACTGCAAACCCCAAGGAAGGGATTTAAGACTTCTAGTACTCGAGCTGATGAGACTGTTCTGACCCAATCCTGCAAGTGACTGAATTCATTACACAGGCTCCAAAGCAAGGGAGGAAATTTCTATCACAACAAAAATCCAGGCATAGCAATTCAGGCAGCCACACACCACTGCTTCTGCATTGTTTGCTTGGTATGTCAGCAGCTGAAGGACTGGCTGTGTAAGACTGTAGCCTCTGATCTCTGCAGTGAAAAAGGAATTGATCCTGCTAATGATCTGGGACACACAGAGACCCGACACTTTTTTTCCTTCTTATTTTTTAATGAAAACCATTACAATTTATAAACCAGCAGACAGCAAAGCAACATAGCGGGCAGTCAATTTTCTCCGAACTGTGTAGTACTTTCCATGAAAGCTGTGGCAGCTTTCTTTCACTTCAAGATCAGTGAGGGAGCAAGAAAATGCCATTCAGCCTAAAGGATTCTCCAGCTAGCAGCCACGAAATCTCTCCTCCACAACAATCTTTAGACCGTAAACCAGAGAGACCAGAACTTGGGCTTTCATTTAAGGGCATATTGGTAGGAGAGAGACAAAGGAAAAGAAATCATTTTCTCCCTGGAAACACAAGCTCATCACTCTGGATACGTTTTTCTGAATTTCAGAATCACAGAACGGCTGAGGTTGGAAGGGACCTCTGGAGGTCATCTGGTACAACTTGCCTGCTCAAGCACGGCCACCTAGAGCCAGCTGCCCAGAACTATGTCCAGATGGCTTTCTGATATCTCCTAGAATGGAGATTCCACAACCCTTCTGGGCAACCTGTTCCAGTGCTCAGTCAATTTACAGGTCCGATTCCACATGATAGATGTGATGCACATAAAGCAGGTGGCTCACAGCTCTGGCAGCTCTCCGTATTACTGTACCTTTCCTGTTCCAGTTAGTATAATTTCAGTTACAGAGTTGCTCACAATGATCCAGTCCGTTTATTAGCTCCAAATCAAGAACAACCAACTAGAGAGGAATTTTTTTTCATGTAACAGTAGTGTGGCAACTACATACATCAACACTATAAAAACTCTTCACAGTTGAAGCAGTTCACCACCTCACATGAAACACATCAGTCTGTACTAAGAGCAAACTACTAGAAAAATGAATTATTCCTGCTCCTAGTCTTCGGGAAGAAAAAAAGATCCAAGGTCAAGGAAGTTGGGGCTACTGCTTCCGCTAGGTAATCAAAGATTACGTGTCTCGGGGAAGGAATGGAAACCACGTGCTGAAGCAACCTGTTGCTGGGTCCCCAAAGCCACTTTATTGGATAGGTGCTGAAATACAGGGTCAATTTGCACAATAATTCAGCTTAATTAACAGTTTTAGAGAAGAACAAATGAAAAAGTAAAATGACATGTCCATGACCACACAACTGAGTGGTAGCAGGAGACAGGTCAGGAACAGCCAGTTACCAGCAGAACATGGAAGAGTCCTCACTGCTACTTCCCACTGCAGTTCTCTCAGCACAAATCAGTCAATGTACAAACCTACTGGAGCTGGCAGATGCAACAAGTTATTTTAATGGAATGATCAACATCATTCTCAAAACAATTTGTTATCAAACTTAAGTGAAAGGAGTAACTGAGCTGAAACCTGGCTTTCTAGCCCTGTACGAGAAGTAGAAAGGGGATATCTTTCTTTCATTTTATAAGAAATAAAATGAAATCCCATCAATGCAATTGTTCCTCAAGCGTACACTTTTACTACAATCACACAGTAGCCACCTCCTACAAATTATATTTCCTCAGTGAAAATTTCACACTGGAGCACAGTTGGTTTCATTGCTTCTTGCTCTTTGGGTTTCAGTCTCATCACACCTTCCCTGACCTCTCGACTCTGACCCCACTAGATGCCAAACATCTTTGTCTTACTAACCTCTAGACTTTCTCCTTAGTAGTCCCAATACTTCGGGGAGAAATGTGAAAGGATCTATCACTGCCTTGAGCCAACGCTCCAACAGATGGTGTCCCAGACATGACAAACCCTCAACAGAAAGATTAACAAATATGAATATAGTTTTGATCCTGTATTGATGAAGAGCTCGTAGAGGTGCAAACTAAAAGCCTTCCCTAAAGTATCTGAGGCAACCTTTGGTTCTGCAGATAATGTATGTCATTCCCTACTTACATTCATAATTCAGATCTAAATTCATCTGACAAACAATTAGGACCTTCCATGCCCAACTTCTGAACTAACTGAACACTAGGTCCTTCAAGATGCGCACCCTTCTAATAAAAGACTGAAAATTCTGCTTTTTATGTCACTTCTCAATAACAAAACCCCATAATAACAAAACACCAAAACCCATCAAGGTCAGGAAAACAAAAATAAACCGGGGACCAATCAACAAAGTCATTAACTGTAAAGTCCTTGGAAGTAAAGTTCCTAGCCCTAGTCAAAGCAGAATACAGGATGATTTCCAGGCATAGCTTGGAGACGGGTAAGGACGATGCTTGTGGGAACCATCCCTCACTGCTGAACAGTGTTGAGCAAGGCATACAGCTAAGTCCCAAGGAATCCCTAGATCTCCAGCAGTTCGGGTTCTCCCACACGCAGGATCCAGCTCAGGACGCAGGCCTGACAGAGGAGTCACCTGCTCATAAGACAGGTTTTGTCCACTCAGCTGTACAGCCTTTTTTAGTCACACTGCATCCCAAAATAGTTTCTACTTGCCTGAGGAATCTACGTGCAATATTGAATCTGCAGAAAAACAAGTGCCAAGAGGTGCATTCCAGGGACGTAGGACACTATGGGCAAGATTAAACAAAAAAAGATGGACAATTGACAAGGTAGAAAACCACCGGAAGATTGGCACAGATGTTACAAAGGGGGGAAAAAACCCCCAGATCTTCCGTTCTAATATTAACAAGGCTGCGTACATAGCAAAACTGAAGAGGCCAGCACCAGAAAAGTAGAAGGAAGAGGAAACGGAGACGAGCAGAAAACAGGAAACAGTTTCCATGAGGGTAATATATTGTGGAAATGAGCTCTGAGAACAGATAAGCTTGGATGGCACATTCAGTTCATTCCCACAGCTTAGATACAAGCACGATTCAGAAATAAACTGAGGAGGACGAATGTTCATTGTGATCATTTGCAAACAAGAACATCCATTTCTAAGCTTCCCAATTACAAAAGTTTTTCAAGGGGAAGACAGACCTCCAGAATAAGAGCAAGCTGCACGTATGCATAAGACAAAAAGGACGGCCAAGGGGATTGCTTTAATACCATCCACACCAATACATCCCGTCTGTTTCACCTTCAGCTACAGTGTTACTTTTCGCTGGATCAATTGACAGGTTGACATGTACAATCACGTCACTCTACGCTAGACAGCCTGTCACAGCTGCTCATGGATGTCTGCATCTTTCAGCTCTCACAGCAAAAACTTGCCACGCAGCCTCCAATACAGACAGCTCTGAAGCGAGTGTCATCAATTCTCTCTTCAGTGACTGCCTTTTACTGTTTATGTAAACCCTGGTACTACTGCACAACCCTCTTTTACAGGTTAGTGCAATGCAGGAGATAACATCTCTCCCCCCATGGTAATGCTCTCAAAAACTGTAATAGTCTCAAAAAAAAAAAAAAGCAAAGCAACAAAGAATAAAAAGCCACAAATTTAATTTTATCCATAATGCTAAAAAAAGCACCGCAGTAATATGAGAACAAATGGATTAAGAACTGAAAAAGTCAAAAGTCAATAGAATTAGAAATTGTTCATTTTTGGCTGAAACACACAAACAAAAGCACCTGCTAAACATTACCTAAGGCTACAAGTAAATCCTATAGATGAGAGAAAGACACATACTGTTTGGCTTCAAGGATTAGTCATGAATTAGAAAACTCTTCCTCACGGGTGACCAGTTTCAAACCAGCCTGTGTTGATGATAGCGGTAAAGACAGAGGGAACGTGGAACCAGCCTGTCCCTCCTTCACAGGCTGGTCCGACAGCTTGCGGCTGGAGCACTCTCTCAGCGCGGTTCACAACTCTCATTTCAAGCCTCAATGAGAAGACTGTCCACTTACAGTTTTTCTGAAGTTGATCTCTTATTTCAGTTCTTGGTGATTAATGGGTACTTTTTCCTTCCCAATACAGCCCTAGTTTATGAAGCCAAGCCAATACTGAGCAGTAATTCTGTTCAGGGGGCTCAGAAATATCCTCAGCTGTTTTACACTGCCTTATTCCACCACTCCTAAGATACACTTGAATATTTAGATGTTATCATCTCTAGTAAATCAAGAAGGTAAAATTAACAGTAATGAAAGCTTTTCTCAACAGTTCAAAGGAAGATACGATCTCATTATCTTTTGAATTTTATAAAACAAGTATTATTAAACATGGCAAACTTGTTAGAAGATTTCTGGGGCCTGCAAATTCCTACTGCATCTTCAAGGATGCAATCATCCATCCAAAAATAATAAAAAAGAATATTAACTTATAAAACTAGGGGGCAAACAGACTACAAGCTCCAAGCCAAAACCATGGTGCATCTGTTTCCATTAGTAACTGAACAGATATTTTGCTTTGTGATATAGAAGGCATACATATTTTCCTGTAATTCTACAGCAACCTGGGGTAAAAAAGATGAAATATATATATTTCAAAACTAAAAAGTTACTAAAGAGATAACCTTAGAGTGGGCACTGACAGCAAATGAAACATTATTTGTCTCATCTCAAAAAAAGAATGGCTGCGTCATAACAGCTACCACAACCAAATGTATTAAGGAAGAATTACGCTTACTTTTTAAAAGTAAAAAAATTACTAATTTTGCCCTGGTAGTACAAGTAACACAGCAACTCTCACTCTTACATCATTTGATAAGAATTAGGTAAAGCACTGCAGAGGAATAGAATTAAAAAGCTAAGATTATACTGTCACCTTTTACCTGAAAGCAGGCACTCAAGGCAAAAAACCCTCTCCTCTCTGATCCTCTCCACTGATCTTCATCGCTTGGTCCCTAAAGGTTTCAGGCATGGAGCCTCCATTAACGTTGGTGGAAGCTCCTGAAATGGAAAAAGCTAGCGGCAACCAAAAATAGCTAGGCAGCTATGCAGCCCTAGCACAACTCCCTGAAAAAAAATTTACCAGTCAAATTTTAATAGCCTGTCATTCTCCTTGATATAAAGACTATATGCTACCTTCTGGGCCCATTACATAATAATTCATCAAATACTGACTGGCACAGCAGAGGTGACCTAAGACCGCACGCTCGTAATAGGAAGTATCCTACTAATAACCACCGATACAGTATGTGAAGCACTTTGAATCCTTGCAAATAGCTGCCTAGAGTTTAGCACAGAACATCTCTTTCTGTCCACTTTCGTTCCCAAAAACATCCATCTGAGAGAAGTCATTATTTCTGCATCTGACTGGAAACAAGAACTTTGGAGCACTCTCATGTTACCATAATAATCACCACAGACCAACGAGAATATTTTGTTAGACTGTGGCTCATTCTTCAGCTCTTAAGAAATTAAGAGAGATTATAATAGCATGTCTCCATGTCAAAGGTCCCAAAGTGCATTATAAAGAACATAAGAAAAATAAAGTAAAACAAACATCTTACTCCTCAGTGGAACGCTGCCAACTCCGAGGTGAAGCACAACTGTTATAAAATTGCCTGCAACACCACCAATGAGAAGCTTGAAGAGGAACTATGTCCAGTTGACAGTAAGTTACCCTGTCTGGATTCTGATCATAGGAGTGTCTAATAAATCAGCACTGCAAAAGTATTCTACAGTATCTAATGGCAGTCCATTATTCAGAAATAATAAATGCACAGTGACTTCTCGGAACATTATTTTATGGACCACATAGTGGTCTATTACTGTCAGATTGAAAAAACAGATGTAAGTCGCTCAAAACAGCCCAGCTACTTGAGGATTTGTGCTCCCCTACAAACACAGCTCTCCAAAATACCAGTTCACACACATCACAACATCTCATCTCTTCAATGTACTCGCATTAACACTATGTATTTCGCAAGCCTACGGTAAGAACACCCATGCAGAATCAACCCAAAAGCATACCTGCTCAGGAGTCTACTGCCTCTGACCAGCAGCAGAGGCTCAGAAAAAGACTGTAAGAAACAGGATGATTAGAGTAACCCTTGGTAGTACTAGCCACCTCCTCCCAAAGGAACCAAAACCAGTATGTTTGCAAAGTTTCTTAGACCAAGCACGCTGCAAACCATGGAATCAAACTGTATCCACAGTAAGTGTGGCAACTTCCTTAGAGGTCAGCTAAACTGGTCTTCAGAAAAAGAGAAAAATATCCAAGTTTATTCGCATTCTGGCAGACTACATTATCAGGAACAATCCAGAACTGGCCCAAGTTCACCTTTTCAAGACACATAATGATTACACTCTTACTTCACATTATTATCAGAGACAAATACTGCAAGACAAATTTTCCACAGGAGACCACTTGTTGGCCTGCTTTGGTATGTCCCAATTTTGCACATGCAAACTCTCTTGAAGCGCAAGCGTCTACACCAAGCATATACACACGCATGAAAGAAAAGGTCATTTTTTTGAGAGAGAGGTCTGTCAGGAAATTGAGAAGAAAAGGAAACAAGTTTAACATATTTCGAACTACCACAAGATCTTGTTTGTAGAGGATAACAGGGCAGGAGGAGAAGGACAATACCCATGTCAGAGTTCCATCACTTATAATTAAAATGACATATTCAGCAAGACTAAAAGACTCAAAAGAGCAAGTGGATTGAAAAAAGATGAATTTTTCACTTTGTGTATGCTTAGGTTTAGGTAAGAACAGTGACGTTTCAGAGTACACGAGAAACTAACGTGGTATTCAGAGAATCGAGATGGGAAGGGAATTTGATGCATAATGCGCCACTTGAAAAAGCAAGTGCAAGGATAGAAGTAAAAGATGGTTTACAGAGCATAAAAACTAGAGTGCCAGATGAGGGGCAAGAGGAGAAGAGCAAAAAGGTTCCAGTAAAGATATGCAGTGATGTAAAAGGGAAAAATACTTAAAAGGAGCAGCACTAAAGATATTAAAAAACTGGGTAACATATTGGCATTAACTTAGTGAGCAGCATTTCAAACAGGCTGCAGAGGAGCAATCAGGACGTAACAGAACAAATGGCTGCACACAAGCCAGAAACATGTGCCTACAGTAATTCTGAGCTGTAGAAATCTGACGGATGCTGCCCAAACACTGGTTCCGTGTGTCCCTAGCACAGTGATGAGAAAGGCCTAAACTACACCACAATGGACCCCAAACACTTCACACATCCTCCCTGCAAGCCATCACTCGACACACACACGGTACAGAAGAAAGCTATAGCGCAAATAATACTGGACAAGCCCTAGATTTGATTGTGACTGATAAAATTTTGTTGTTTCCCTACTGAGGCAATAACTGAGCACCGAGATTACGCTTTTCTCTTTCACATCATCACAGTTTACACCTGAAAAGGGAAGCACAGTCTATAAAGAACTTCCCTTCTATTTGGCATGTGGGTCAGATATGCAGCATCCACTGTCCACTATACCAGAATTAGATGTGTTACCTCGACCAAATTTCATCTGTGTTGAACACTTAACTGTATGAAAGATTAAACATCGCTCATGGTAACACACACAGTGCAAACACCCTAGGGTCATAGCATTCTTTACTAACGTCTTCCTGCATAAGGACGAGTTCTCTCCCATCCTGGGAAAACAACAGTCGGATTTCTAAAATAATCATTTGCTGACACTGGGAGCAACTATAGCTTCCTGCCCTCTTGAACCTTCAGCTGTTTTAACATCTTGAATCTACATCTGGCGATAAACCTCAGCACAGCACAATGTGGTATATTTCTCAATCAACAATTACGCTGACATCAGTTTAGACAATTATATTAATGGAAAAGGCCAGGTTCCTAGCTGATTTTATCACTTTACCACAGACTTTACCAGAGTTGATCATCCTTGACTCATCAGTGGCAACTGGTAAAGTAGGAGGTGAGAACTTGTAACGGTGCATCGCTTGTTTGGAGAAGTCCTATGGGGCCATCAGGAGTACAGCTTGGGTCCTCCTACGCAAGGCCCCAGACAGTATCCCTCAGACTCCCAGCTTACTTCCCCTGACTCCATACTTAGGAGGGAGGGACTCCTAAAATGCTGCAAGATGCACCTTGGCCCATAACGACTCACTATGCTGACAATACTTTGCTCAGTTTCTCCTTGATAACACAGCTGTGATTGTGCCTCTCGGTGCTTTGCAGGGTTAGAAGCACAGGTAGAAATTAATTGGTTTAAACTTAATCCTGAAAGGATTATGGCAGTGATGGAGAGGAAAATACCCTGAGGCTCTGGTGAGCCCTACAATTATGCCTTCTGTAAGAATAATTTCCATTCTTGTCCAAGTGGTTTGTAGTTTCAGGGATTTACTGGATCTACTGCTGATCCTAGATTCTCAGAGAAACCTTCTGTCTCCCAGAAGCCTAAGATCTCACTCCCTCATGTGCCTTGTTACAGTCTTCTCTATCTACTTCATCCTTACACTGCTATGGTATAATACAATTTCTAGTGCCACCCCCGAGAATGACTTGACAACAGGAGCAGAACGGGGTATTTTATGGGAAAAGTCCTTTGCTGAAATGTTCTCCATTCACAGCCCAGATCAGCACTAGCTGTATCACTCTACACCTTCTCTGACCAGACCTGTAATTAGAAAGTATTTTCCACACAGACAAGCTGAGGCCGGTCAAGAGTGCCTGGTAAAGCACAATTGAAAGCATGGGACACACTGGTTTTACAGGCACCCATTATCAGGACCTAAACACTATAAACTCTTATAAAGTACATACAAAACACATTCAAACATTAACTAATGTAATACGTGCTTAAACCAGAGCAAAGAGGTCATAGGAATTGACCTGTTTTACACAGCTATGCTCAATTCACTGACCTGGAACAGCCTTTAATTAGGCATTTCCATACCCTTAAATCAAACATAGAAATAATGCCCTTTCACATAAATAAGAGATTTGCAAGTAAGTTTTATGTACGAAATACAGCAGAATAAAACCCCTTGGATCCATGAGGTGCTTAACAGAGAAATGATTCATATATGCCTTTCAAATATGGCAAGGAGCCTAAAACGTCTGAGGTGTTGGCATTTCTGTACTTTGGGCTTTCCTAAGAAAATAGAAACTACAGTGAAAAAACACGTTTGGAATCACTTCACTTCAGCCACCATGTTACGGCTGTGTCCTGTACAAGCTCCCACAACTTGCTGTACTCCAACTGCTGAGCATGACTAAACTAACATACAGAAAGTCTTATTCGTAGGAGGCTGTTCACAGGGGAATGAAGATAAATACGAAGATGCAGTAACGGGATCTAAGCAAACAGCACAGGCACACTCAAACACCCAGTTCAAACAGTAACAGCACATTCTGACCTGTTTCAAGGGAAGACCTAATTCCTTTAATGGATTAACTCCTCCACCCTCAAAGTAATTTTGCCTGTCACCTCCCAGGCTGATTCTTACCAAACACTTACAAATGTGCAAATCTGTGGCCTTCAGCTGATACTAACAAGGCTTCCTAGTCAGCAAGAACATTGTCCCTGTCTTTGCATGACCTGCATTCTGTCTCCAGGATTACAAAATAATAATCCTATCTCCACAGAGTAATTCTAGAGCTGAAAAACTACCAAGCTGTCTTTCTGTCATATAGAAAGGCTACCTATATTTATTTCCCTGGTAAAATCCACTAGAGAGAGGCAATGCGTTCTATCATTATAAACAAACTTACGGTCCCACAATAGTCAAAGAAAGCAAAACCTGAAATCATCTTAAATGAGGAGTGTTATAGATTGCACTATCCTTAATGCAATTTAGGCAGGAGCAGTAAGGGCTGAAGCCAACAGCCTTCAAAGTAGCAACTACTTGGTTGCTTTGCATGAAGAGCCTGAATCATGCAACACAGCTACAGAGGTAGGCAGTAGTATAAAAATTGTGGATGGGCTACTGGAAGACGTCCAGATTCAGCATAATCTCCATCAGCAGAAATTCTGAAGAGTTATGACAATATAATAAAGTTGTTTCCCCAAGAAGCAACCATGAAGGGAGCACAGTGCCTGCTCTTCTGTGTACTGGAATCTCCACTGAGTGCCATCAGGGAATCGAGACCCACCTCTAGTTACAGATAGAGGCAAAGAAGTAGGTTACTGACTTGCAGGCGAAATCTGCCAGAAGAGATCACAAAAACAGAAAAATACTTTTCCAAGAAAGCTAAGAATAGCAAAAGTCAGTATGACTCTAATGAGAAGTGGTGGACTGACAGCCCCACAGATCCAAGTCTTCTCCCCTTTTCCCTGGTACAGCACAAGCAATCACTGCACACACTTCCTCACAGTACAGGATGGGTCGATTTCTGGAAAATTAAGTGCATGCAGCCTTTCTTTTGCCTCAACAAATAAAGAGGTCAAATGGGGTTTAGGTATGATGAACTGTTTTACACAGAACTGTTAGTCAAACACAATTCCAGTGATTCCAAAACCAGGTAGTTAACAAGTGATACCTGAAGGAATGAAGAACGTATAGCCTTGTTTCAGCTCAATTCTTTGGCATCGTTCCACCCTGTCTCCCAGAAAGATATCACTTTGCTTTCCTGACAGAACCCATTCTTCATAAAGTTCTAGATTCTGCAGAGTAGGCGGAATCAGCCAGAAGATCTAAAAATAAAACAAAGATTTAACTATTACCAACAGTCAACAAAAATAAATAGCTGAGAGATTCCAACAAGGTTATCGCATGTTAGACAAACGAACGCATAACACGAAGCCTGCTTTCTGCATAAAACATGTTTTCCAGGTGTTGTACACAAAGGCAGGCAGCAGCAGCAATTAGCTCATGTGCTGGAAGTGGCAAGATAACTGTCAGTTGTCATCTCTCTTCCATGAAACATCTTACTCAGAAGATGCCTGCACGGTTTACTTTCAGTTCAAAACAGCGCATTGGTATAGTACAACTTCGTTGGACCATATAGAGGAGCAGTATCTGTACCACAGAGATGTTCAGTCTGCTGTATTCATTTCAGTTCCCACCATACTCTGTCTATACTAGAATTGGGAAAAGCAACCTAAAACAGCGAAGATGTATCTGTATCCTGCAGTATTTCAGTTCCAGCATAGTGTGCATGTGCACACTCAAGGAATATGGAATCTCTAAAAGGAAACAGAAGCTCTAGCTACAGGAGGAGACGTGTGAGGGCACCCTGACCCAACGAGGGTACGCACATCCACATACTCACTGCAAGACACTTCTAAACCATGCAGCCACAGCAAGCCTAAAACCACCACCACACACCACATTTGATATATCAAATTACTCGTTTGTTTCATAAAGGTGAACGGCATTCTTCCAGTTCATCAAACTCTGCGTACATCAACACAGCCAGCTGAAAAAGATTGATTACTGACTAGCCTCCCCCCACCCTCATAAAAAAAAAAAAAAGAAAAAGAAAAGAAAGCAACCCTCCCCTCCCCTCCATAAGAGGCACAGAGAAATAAAAACACATCTCAAACAAGGTTCACCTACCTTCCCCCCACGGAAAACGTGATACCACACTGAAGTGCCACCAAAATCAATATGAAAATCAGTGAAGCATCCTTTCACACTCATCAAACAGTACCTGTAAGCAGAGTGAAGGACAAAAACGAATCAGTCTGAAACAGTATTTTTCACGTCTTAATTTGCAGAGGTTAACTGCATGTGCGATCCTGTTTCCACCAATTAGGTTTCCGCATTTATAGTACTCGGATTTGTCTCATGAAGTAACTATAACTAGGTTTCTGCTGAAAAACGCCTATCTCCACATTTGAGTTTTCTATTCATACAACTGGAATGAAAGCTTTCAGAGTTAAGGCACAGAAAAACATTAAAAGTTATGCTGTTCAGAAATATTTCTTATGCCACTGCCAATCCCCAGGGTGATTTGTTTAACGCTCTCCTTCACCGCTCGAGACATAACCTTCACCAAAAGTTGTACACAAATTGCCTCAAAGAGCAAAGTTTTGAAAAATCCAATTTGCTTATAAATCCTCCTGAATGTTCTTTACCTACTTGCCACTAATGCCATTTTTGCAAGGACTGGGGGACAGAAACCTCATTTGGCAAATTAACTCCATTTTGTTCACATTTCTAGGCGTTTCTGCATCAAAATACATAAAGGAACCAGCCGGCAGCATCGTTAAGTATCAAATCCACAATTTTTTATGCCGTCTTGATTCAGGTTTTCAAAGCGGCTTAAAGTCAGCATTGCTGGAAAGAGATACAAGAGCTCTCATCCCACTGCATGAAGCTTGAGCCTGCAGCCACCATCTGTAACTGATGGCCGAATTACAGCCGCCCTTCTCACTACAGGCACCTTCGCAAACGCAGGAAACACACACCACTTAACCCACTAACCTCTTTTCCTTGTTCCGGTCTCCGTTTCATGGCTTTTTTTTTTTTTTGGTTTTAGTTTGGTTTGGATTTTTTTTGGAAGAGTGTTACGGAAACAGTACCAGAACGGGATTTGTCAAAAAACAAAAAAGAAAAGAAAAAAGGTTTCATTTAACTGTGTCTTTTTCTCATCACATTCAGGTAGAGAGAATCTCAGCAGTATGCAGACGGCGTGCAGAAGTCCCTCTAGATGATAGGCTGGAAAGGACCTTACCATGTGTCTGCAGAAGGCTGGCAAATCAGAGAGACTATAGGTACATAAGAGCCCGCTGCCTAGCAACCACATCCCGAGCCGGAGTTGACAGAATGATACGCAATGCTGTCATGAAGACAGTCAATTTGTGGGCTTCAAAAAAGGTCCTGCGCCTTCATCTCACAATTAAAACCTCTCCTTGTGCAATTACGGGTCTCTCCTCTTGCCCACTCAGGATTTTTTTTTTTTTTTAATCCTTCAGAAGCAGGAAGAGAGCTTTTTCTGCCCCTGGGGCATTTCAGATGCTTCAAAAAATCACAGCTAGCCAAGAAGCTGTCTAGACTTTCAATATGCTCCATTTCAAAATATGAGTCCTTCCCTCCCAAATACTTTTTTTTAATTTCTCCTTTTATGTTTTCTCTACCAAGATGTTGTTGATTACAAGTCAGATAGAATTTAAAAACAATAAAAGAAGCCCAGAAAGGAAGTTGCCTTTCTTCCAGCCAAACTGCAAAAAGTCACAGATTGAATAATTGCTCATAAAACAAAAAAACCAACATGGAAATTCTCAGTTTGTGGGCAGTGTTGAGTATTAAGAGGTTCATGTTGCTTTAAAATAAAAAATTCAAATCCTTATGGAATCCGTTATTTTCAGTTTCCAAAAGGTCCGATGTAAAATACATCACAGTAACAAAAATTTTCTAAGACAGAGCTACCTACCAACAAGTACCTGCTCATATTAAGATATTCTGGAAAAGCTTAAATGGCCTAAGCATTAGCTGGTTTTATTTATTCCTCAGTAGTCGATAATCTAAACTGTCAATCTGTTTGTATTCAGAGAGGAAATAACAAGATTGAATCCTCTGTCAAATAAAAGTGCTCAAAATTTAGTTTTGCGAGAAAACACCAAGGCAGATACAACTGAACATGCGACTCTTTTTTCCCCTTGTTTTTGCCCATTTTCCTTCTGTTTTCTTGAAACTCCTCTGAACACAACAATTTCCATTCCAGTAAAGGTGTTTTTAGTGAAAGAGCCACATATGGTGATTAATAAAAACCTACAAAGCATTTGGGAAAGAAACTCAGTTTTTCTTTCCATTCACAAACAAACCATTCCGTATTTAATTTCTGCTGTTAATCTTACAGGGCTGCTTTTGTCCAACTCGAGGAGCTACCGAAAGGCTCAGGAGCCTGAAAAAGCGATCTTCCGCCATACAGCAATCTCCCTTGTTGCCAGAGTCTGGCACAATGCCTTTGCATTGACCTCTACAGCTTCCTCTTCCAATGTACACCGCAGTCACATGGTCCCAGCACAGCTCCATGCCACAGCTAATCTCATACACCACTCGGCTCCAACCTCAGCAGGCGGCTTCTCATCACTAACAGCTGCTAATTTGGGGAACAACTCAACTTTTCAGGTTTTCCCATAACAAAAAAAAAAAAAAAAAGGAGCCTTAACGCAGCATCCATGTTGAAAGAAATCTAGAAACTACATCCCACTGCATGCTCTGGTCGCAGCGCTCTGGGCCAGAGCGGGTAAAGTGGGTTACAGGAACACAATCCCAAGTAGGGCATGGGGAGACAATCCGACCAGAGTTACACACTGAAAAAACACACGATGCAAAAGATGCCCCAACTTTTTTTTTTTTCCACAGCTGCTACCACATCCAATCCCTACATACTCCACTTCATCTCCCTGCACAGCCTCAGTTCGGGTTTTAAAACATGCAGCTGCTTGTTATCTGTTGTGGGGGAGCTTCCCTTCCCCACTGAGGAGTTTGTTTTATGCTCTCCACAAGCCTGAAATTGTTCAAGTTAACATATTGTTATTTTGGAGGAAGGATTGGGGGGGGGGGGGGAAGGGGAACTTTGCCCCCCAAAATCTTGGGAAATTTGTTAGAGAAGCAATGCAAAGAAATATGGAGTAACCTGCAAACTCACAGGGAAGAACAAACACAAGAGATCCCCCCAAAAAAGAGAGGGAGCTGATACAAATGAAGCTAAACACTAAGCAAACACAGAGAGCTTGGAACACAGAAACAACACAGAGACACTGCTCCGTAAGCCAGCGCAGATACCACACTCCCAGGCAAACCCACAATGCACTCGCCACGCATAGCTACAAACCCGCAAGCAAACAGAGAAACAAAGACAGCGACGGCCACGGCGGGATGCGAAGGCACACGCGCGCGGGGGAACGCAGAGGCGCAGCGTACATGCACATGAACTCGGGGAGACGCGAGCACACGCAGAGGCAGCATTACCCTGAGCTTAGCTCCTTTTCTCTCGCAATAGGTACAGCGCACCATACGGCTCTATTCCCTCTGGCATTGCAAGGGCTCCCCTGCCACTGAGCTCAGCCCATAAACCACTCCCAAACCCCAGCAGAGGCTTCTGTTTTTTGTTCGGGCCAATGAGAAAAGTATAGCTCACTCTTCCTTCCTCCCAGGAGCAGCGCCGGCTGGTTGAAATCCCTAAGCCTGAAACCGAATACCACAAACCCATGAGCCAACTGCAAGTGCCAAACGAGGGAAAAGGAGCAGGCCCTGCTCTGTGCCTTCGCTCGCTCCTCTCGCCGAGGCGGGAGAGGTGCTCGAGGCGCCGGGCGAGGGAGGCTGCGGCGCTCCCCAGGTCCCCTCGTCCCAGGCCTCGCCTTACGGCATCTGGGAGCGGGAGCCGGAGGGGAGACGGCAGGAAACAATAGCTACCTTCGGGCGACTCCTCACGCTAACGGCCTGCCCCGCGCTGAGCAACACTCCCACACTGGGGCCCTGTAACCGAAAGCCACAAATTACGCCGCAAGACAAAAGAAACCATTGTCACCCGGGAGACACGGGGCCCGCCGGCCCGCCCGCCGCCCCACCCCCGCAGCCAGCGGACCCCCGCCGCGGGGAGGGACCGGCTGCTCCGCCGCCGCGAGGGCCCCAGGGCTTCTCCTCAGGGAAGAGCCCGGGCTCCTCACGGAGGGCCCCTGCGGCACCCACCTCCGGCTGCCGCCTCTGCCCATGGAGGGGCCCTCTGCCCGCGCCGGGGACCAGGCTCCGCCACCAGCCCCGCAGCCTTCCCGCCCGCAGCGAGGCGCCCTCAGGAGCGGGGCAGCCCTGCTGTGGTAACCAGCGCTTCCACTACGAGACAGACCAGCGCTTCCAGGCAAGCGAACCGCCTACCAAGGCCGAATAGTAACTAATCATTACACACAGGTGCGTGCACCAGGCACTTCAAAAGCACACGAAAGACCCGGTTCCTGCCCTGAGGGGGGTGACGATATGAGTCAGGCAGACAAAAACAACACCTCAGATAAGAGAAAGCCTGTTTTCTGTGATGCACCTCAGTCTGCACCAGAGATTTTGTGAAGCGAACACAAGTCACGCTCACAGATCATGCTGGGACCAAAGCAAATGCCATCGCTTTCCTCGTCCCAGCCCTGTCCCCGTGCCGTCCGAGGTGTAACACCAAGCTCCGGTGTGCACGGAGTGGGTTCACACCTGAGCACGCCTCTGCCACGTGCGGGGACTTCACAGGGAAAGCGTTATTTACCTTCTAGCCGTCAGACCTCGGCACGAACGGCCCATGCAGAGGATCAGCAGAACTGCACCCAGCTGCCATCTCGGGCTGCCTGCAAACCTTGTGGCTGCAGTGTATGTTCAGCTAGCGCTTGGAAGGTTACCTTTGAACTTTAAGAACGAACAGACCTCTTGCGTTTTGTTGTTTGGTTTTTTTTTTTTTTTTTAATTGGAAGCTTAAATTTCTGAGAAGGAGCCTGCCATCGCAAGGAAACGAACCAAGCTGCCAATTCACAGCGAGCCGAGCCCGTCTGCCCCTGGAACAGCATTCTGGTATCGGTGAGAACACGACTCATTTCTCCATCCTTGTGACATGGCTGTTCAGCTCCAGGCTCACCACAAACAATTTTAAACACCGGTGCTTATTTCAGTTACACGTGTGACGCTGCAAGTCCTCCAAGCTCTACAACAAAGGAGGACTTGAGACCAACAGACTGACTTGGAGACACTAAATTTTATCTACTTTGATAGCTTGGAAAGTTTTAATGAGAACTTGCGCTTATTGGTCTAATTTTCTTGTACTTAATTATATTTATAGAGTGGTTTTGTATCAAAAGCAATTCACAAACGACATACAAAGTACACACGAGCACCTCACATGCATAAAACAGTGCCAGGTTGTGTTGCGGGACCTGCGAGCTCCTTTGATTCAAAGGGCAACCTCTGTCTCCAGAGGCACACCCTCAGCTTCTAATTAGACCACAGCTCAGCAGAGCATTTTAGCATCTGTTTAAATCCATCCCTACTTAGTAAAGGAATGAATAGAAAGGAATGGATAGCTGAATAACAGCCTAGGAGAGGGAAAATGCAGCTGAGTACGTGGTAACACTGCAGCATCCTTTTGTGCACAGGTAGACGTCTCATACGAGATACTCAATCCTTAATTGAGAAATAACGATATAAAGACCTATTATAGCAGTGCTTAGATATTTTAAGTAATAGAAAGCATTCTGAAGGCAAAACAGGTGTTGTAGCGACTGACGCTTTCATTTCCATTTGTTCCATAGCACAAACTTTATCAATTTGTTAGAAGTGCCTGTTACCATTTCTGTAGGCATCATGACCTGGCACACTTGCTATTTCACTGGCACTGCTTTGCAAATAGGCTTGCAGGTGTACAAACATAGAACCTAATAAACAGAGAGGGTAATAATTTCAGCAGGGCTATCTGTTTTGATAAACGAGAAATCAAATTAGTACATTTTTTGTTTGGTTCAGGCTCGGCTGCACCCAGATTGCTTCAGTCCTGGTTGAATTTAAAGAGATCTCTAAATGTGAGCTTGTTTTGAGTTACCTGAACATGGTTATGGTGCGCTGTGACAAAAGGACACAGTTTGAGCCCAGTTCAGTTTCCTTTTGTCACAGTTTCCTACCCTTAGGATTTGCAGTACCACAGGCATCTGTGGTGATACAACTTCTGCCCCTGAAAGCTGATGTTACAACAGCCCTGCCTTTTCCTCCTGCCCTGGCTCCTGGGTTAGACAGCATGCTGCCCTCCCTCCGTCAGGCTCCCATGTTTGTGAGCGAGGCCCGCCGCAGGAACTCGCACCCAGGGATGTGAAAGGGGGGAGGCAGGAGCAGGCTTCCTCACGATCAGTGAGCTGCGGGCTCTGCTCACCCACTGCCTCGTGGTCCCGCACCTTGTATGAGCTGCGGAAAGGGTTTGTCAGTGATCCCACTGCTGTGGTTTTTTTCAGACTTCTGCACGGCCCCTTCGATTGGCACAAGCATTGATGCAGCCATGTGGTTGTTTGGACGGCCTAAAAAGCAACCAATTTTTCTTCTTTATTTCCGAGTCGGTTTTCGGCCAGACCAGTCCCCAGCCCAGTTCACTCTGCAGCTGCACAGCAGCGTGTTCTAGCCATGAGGATGGGACAACATGAGTATGTGATAGTTTTTTCAGGGGTAATGCCAACTTGTATCAGTTTGAAGTTTGTCACGCTACAATCTCAGCTAGCCCTCCGCTTAATTTCTCATGTTGTCTTACAGCTTAAGAGGTAGTACTTGGGAAGTTTTACATATTTTTGACATAGACCGTTTCCCCACTTAATTCAGTCCTTTAAGGCTCCTATTAGGTAAGTAGTTGTTTACTTACAGGCAGAAAAATAACCACATGATCCAGAATTTTTTGCAAAAGTTAATGGTGCAAGTCCAAGTGAAAGCCAGGGCGGTCTCCAGTGCGCGTAGTGCTCCTGGTAACCGAAGCAGCGCAGCAGATGGAGCGTTCTCTAACTTCACTCCCAGCACGGAACTTGACGTGCAGGAGCCAAGACAGACATTTGTGTCTGGTAACGCCATCTGTGTCTGCAAAACCGCAAGGCTTTTGCTGGAGTGCTTTTTGTTTGTAGGGAACACGTTAATGGTGGGTATCGCGTACTGCAAACTCTTAGTATTATGAGAATGCTAAGAACAATAATGAAATGAAACAATCACATTTCTGAGCAAGGACAGTCGTTAATAGAGCATATGAATATTGACGATTCACATAAAAGAATGGGCAGCATGAAACAAGCGACAGCACTGACATTTAATTCCACAATTGAACACAATCTCTTTAAAAAGGGCTCATACCCTCTGGGTACTCAAAGCAATAGCTGGTGGGACTAGTATGTGTACAGGAAAGAGTCAATCTGAATTTCCAAAGATGGAGAAAGCTAATCTCTTGAGGAGTTCATATTTAAACTGGACAAGTTCATGGAAGAGAAATCTCTTAAGAGTCATTAAGCACACAGAAACCACTTCCACCTCTGGATAGCCCGTGCCTGAACTGTAGACAATGGAAGTTCAGAAGGTAAAGTTAAGGAGTGGCATCATTTTATGCTCACACTGTTTTTAGATTCCTCCCAGGGCATCTATGACAGCAGCCAACAGGAGACAGATCACCGAGTGCCGCAGATCTTTGTCATGGTCCAGTACAACTTCTCTGGCGCTCCTAGACCATAGATGTTTGTTACTGCTTTTATCTTTGTTGCTTCTTCAGACTGATGAGGGTTTTGTACCAACAGTGCCATAAATCAGCTTTCTGTAACCTTTATGCTAGATGATGTTCACTAGCAACATCCTCACCCTCATCACCCTTGCCTTTAGCTCCCACACGTGGTAACTCCTTTTCCCCACATCAAACTCTATTGTCCCATTTCAAGCGCTTACAGCCTTTCACTGTTTAGCTTCCCCCTACCTATCACATCTACTAGTTTATCAAGCTGTCAACCTCCACCTTCACTTTGCCAGTGACAGCAACCTCAATGGCTCTGTGTCTGCTTCTTCATCAGGCACATCCTTCCTTTCTACCAGGCCATCCCCCACACATGGGAAAAGCTCGATGTCAAAATCTGTTGAATTGCTACTTCTCTAAAATCCCTCTTTGAAACCTACCATCTGGCATTTCATGATGCAAGTAGTGAACTGCAAGAATATACTCTGCTTTTTCTGCTGAATTCTGTTAGTCATGTTGCTACCTTATTCTTTAAACCATCTCTGCCTTGCTTTGTTCACTTGCTGCATTTTTGTCAGCACCTGGTGAGCCTGCTTTAAGAAAGGGACTGCTTTCTTTACTTCTTACTTTGTACAGTCCATGACTCCTGATTCAGTTTCTTAGCTCTAGCACATTATAAGTAATGTTATTTAGTAGACCAAACACTTGGGAAGCAAGTTGCCTGGGATCTGTTTTCTGCCCTGCCACTGGCTTATTGTGTGACCTCATGAAAGTCACTTAGGCCATTTCCAAATACGTATGTGAAATTTGGCACTCCTATCCTTATCTAGTTGCCCTAACAAGCAGCTTACTTTTTTCTGAAGGGTAGAGTATCCTTAGCTTCCACTGAAATCAATGGTGCTGAGCATATCGTAGGACCGGGCTTCCCCATGATGCCTGCCACAGACGCTCTTCTATTATTGAGACCTTTACCTTCCAAAATGTGTATTTTTACAGAACGAGAGCAAATGCTGCATATCACTTTCTGAATGCACACTCCTTTGTATATGTTAGCACCAATCTATTTCAGACATTACAGTTTGGAAACAGTCCTGAGCGATTTGCAAAATGCTAGAGGTCGGTTCAACAGCAGAGCCCGGGGTGCTGCCAGCATTAGGTCTGGGCAATAGAAAATGCCTCTAAAAGAGAAACAGCAATGAAGGGCTTCCAGGATTATACGGTGTTCATCAGCCACACAGGTCAATAGCTATTACATCATTAACAGTAAAACCTATTTCAGTAGTACTAATTCCTATGAAACTTACAGTGCACGCTTTCAGGCCCCCCAAAGTAGTTTCTTTTTCTAATCATCATATAAAAACAGTTTCAAGGAAGACATTCAAACAGAAGAAACCATGAGGTGAAGTTATACTATCACAACTTGCCCAAAAACTAGAGCCAAGATAGGCAGAAGCAGGACAAACTGCTCTTGTGTTGTCTCAAACGTGCCCTGAGTGGATCCACTGAAACAAGAAACGCAACCCATGTTCTCAGTCCAATATTTGATCTTGCTGTTACAAAAGTCAACAGAAAAGTAAACTGGCATGAAGGGGAGTGACAGAGTTTTGGGGGAGACACACACCTGTTAAAATGGACTTCCAATTCATTTCACAAAACATATCTCAGCTAATAACTTTTCAGCCATTAATAGTTTAGAACCTGGGAAGGATCTGAACCCAGCCTACAGAAGATCTTTGATTATGCTGTGTGAGCTGCATGACATATCTGCATCCCATAAAGTGATTTCTTTGGGTAGAGCTTTGGGAAAATTATTATTTAAGGTCAGTCTGCCATTTTCAAAACAGTTGCTCAAAACTGAAAAATAAAAATGCACTTTTCAAAGGGATTTGATTCAAGATTGTATTCAGCAAACTACAGATTATTTCTCTATTAAAAATATTTAAAATAAAATGCATTGAGAACTTTTTAAATTAGTATTTAGAACAGAATATTCCTCTCTTAAAGATTCTAACCACAGGCTTTAAGAGCATGAAGTATCCATAAAGTTCTTAAATACAAAATTGTTCTCCTTGGAAGCTGGTACAGTCCATCGGTAGGTATTGCACAGCTCAAGCAGGTCAGCCACACTAAGCCCCCTTCCTGCTCACTGAAAAATAAATAAATCATTATTTCCTCTCCTACCAGCTTTGGCGTTCAAAAGGAATTAATCGAGAAGGTCAAAAACAGAGTTTTTTTAAAGACTTAAACAAACTTACTTTTTCACTTTGGGGTATTTCATCTCTGAAATAGCATTGGTAGCATCCGTCTGTCTCTCCTTCAAATGCTGTGGCCACATATTATCCACCCAGTCGACTAAGTCCACCTGAAAGCCCCACCAAAATCAACTGTTAGTTACTGAACCTATGGTAGGCTAGACTTCTGTTGGCTAAAACTCTTAATAATGACAGCAGCAGACTGGCAGATGCTCACAGAGAGCAAGAACCTTGCTGTTCCGCAAAATTCCTATGGACCCAACTTGTTAAGGTACAGCACCTCATCACCACAACTCAACCCCTCCACAACCCAGAACAAGGAGAGCTTTGCGGTGAATTTAACTGGGTGCAAATTCTAACCGCTCGGCACCTGTGAGCACCTTCTTTTGCAGCATCACCTGTATTCAGATGTACTTTTGTAGCCAGCAGCCTAGCAATTGCATTTGTTAAGATTAAAATACAGACATAAAAGAGCTTATACTATTCCAACACCTCACATTTCAAGGAACAGTAACACCATTGTTCTGGCCAAATCCTGAGTAATTACATTATCGCCTACTGTGCATTTCCTCCATCGTTATACTTGGGTATAAATTCACCAAAGCTCTTGTCCAAAAGCCAAACTTTTAGGAAGTGTGGGCAGGAGCAAACAGCGAAAGCTGAGCAATTGGAAACATACTGCCAGCACGGTGAGGAAGAGATAGAAACTGAAAATCGTTCAGGGGCATTGAAACACAGCTCCTGCGCTGAGTGCCAGAGCACGAACTGCAATCTGTCCGTCACAGCCACAGCAAGGACAAGCCTGCCACTCATTCTTCGGTCTGTTTTAAGATGGAGCCTGTGCCAAATATCCAGAACACTCCCTTCTGGGTTATTCAAGTGGATCACACGTGCCAGGTTTCAAAACAGGGGAAAACACCCATCAACTGGGGAAGTCCCACAAGGCAGGCTGTAGTGCTGCGTTTAGCCACAGTGTGGCTGTACATCCCGACCCAGCTCAAAAAATCATGATGTGTGAATGAACCTCCATTTAGGGGTCAAGAGGGACTGCAAGACCTGTCCTAGGCGTTGGTGACAAAGCTGTGTTCTGAGTGTGTGCAGCAAGAACGGAGAAGTCCAGTTCAGTCATGGTTAGCACCCCACAGCCTCCTGATTGCTAAATCTTTTTGATGGCCCACCCGAGAATGTTATTTGTACGAATCAACTCAGCTGCAGCCCAAAGATTTTCATAATACGGCAGTTAGCCCATGAAATTCTTGCAGGTTGGGGCTGGCCCCTATCTATTTCTCCATCTGCACCAGGTACTGTTGGTAACACACAGCATTTTGAGAATAGGCAAAGGGAGATAATGCAGCCAGTAGAAACAGTACCAATTCTATGAATATCACAGTTGTATGTGAAAACAAAACTGATGGTTGCTGCCCTGATTCTGAAATAATTCTCTCACATCCTGATGCTGCAACCTATAGTCTTTACACAACAGGGAACATGAATCAAGTCTTTCTGCCTCATGTGGGCTCAAAGAGCTCTGCAGAATTCAAGGGATCCACTTACACAAATATAGTATTCAACTCGTATCTGACTTTATGTACTGGACTCTCTCTGAGCCCCCAGCACCTTCTCTTCTATTCCCAAGTACCTAACGGGGATACCAGTCTCTCTTTCAGGGAGATCTAAATATTCCTGGTTTTACAAACGACCGTGCACTCAGGTCATATTAAACAGATATAAAGTATTCATTTGCATGTGTTAACAGGTACCTGATTGCATTTTTCAGTCCTAAGCACCCAGGAAATTTGCACAGATGTTTTAAAAGCTCACCGAGCATGATGTGCTTGGGAAAACTGGCATCAACTGAACACCAGAAACTCCCCAGAGCACTTCCAAACTACCCACTGGTGTCTGAATGACAGCAAAAACATGCAAAAACTTCTAAACATGTGCTTAATATTCAATTTGTGATATGTGCATAACAGAACACAAAAGCCTACTTAAGAATTACTTCTACAAATCAGCAGTTAGAGCTGCCATCTATTTTTAACCTGTTCAGGCATAAGTGTGGTGTTTATATTGTCTACATAGGCTAGAGATGTCCCCAGCGAAAAAACTACTGGTATAACTGGAACAGCATGTAGAAATGAGAAGGAGAAAAAGGGTCTGAAAACAAAACATCATAGAGCTATAATTTCACACCCAGCAGTGCCTTCAGCATCCAGTGGCACGAGCAGCGGGAACAAGCAGCACACGCATTCTGCTTTGAGAAGTCCCTTTGTTCCCTGATCAACCAGGACCCGTGCCTAAAGTCTCTGCCGAGTGTCCTGAGGAGACACTCTGAAACCTCCAGTGCCATTTCCTCCATCCCTGTATATTACTGAGTTGATGCGCTAATCCTCACCCACACACGGCTACATTTTAGTGATAAATGAAATCATCTTTATTAACCAGGTCATGGTTTCACTGCCGATGAGTCCATTGGGAAAGAAAATCACAAGAGCCCTCTACCTTTAAAAAACCTGTACAAATCTACCCCCTTCCTCTGACACTGTAAATTCTGACACAGCAGTAATTATACTGATTTAATTATGTATGTATACGTTTCTACATTTAATACATCTGTTTTCAAATTTTTTGCTTTGGAGCCCCTTGAACATTTCTTAGTTAATAGGAAGGTTCATTTATAAGGAATTTAAGCTTCCTGACAATGGTTTAAAATTTCATCATCCTTCATGGAGAAAAAACAATAGATAGGTATTTAATTTTTGGATGGAAGTTCCCCTAAATACCTTGAGAAGAATTGGGTATCTGTGCAGATTGAATGATTAAGAGCTCATCAGTTACCCAATTCCTGCACATTAAGTTCCACTGTCAAGGAGCCCAGCTTTCTACTTCGGTAAAAATGAGATCCTAACACTAAATGCACAGGAGTCACAGGTGCTTCACATCACCTTGTTTAAACTCCATGTTTTATTCCTTAAAAAGCAACCAGTGACTGGGAAGAAGCTGAAAATAAACACCATCACCACAGGATCCCTTACCACATTGGGGCGCTTGACAATGTTCTCCAGCTTCGTGTGACTGAACTCCAGGCTGATGACATTGTAGAGTTTTTCACGCTGGGCCTCTGGTGTCTCATAGTACCTCACAAACTGAGACATGCTCATTTCAACACCTTTCTGCGTGTTCACATCCATCACGTCCACTATCCGTCGGCTTCCTGCAAACACAGAGACACTCTCAAAACCTCTACCTTCACTTTATTTACAGACATATAGATAAAAAATTGTATATATTATTATATATACGTGTAAGTTCTCAGCGACTGCAGGGAAACTGTTATTAGAGGATGAGACCCCCATCAGTCCCTCCACGGGTCCTGAGCATCTCCATCAGTGAGCAGGGAACTATCTTGTAAGTGAACTTGGTGCCCAGTATGAAGTGAACAAGTCACTTGGTGTGTCTCTGCTTGAGAGACATGGGGAGTTTCCTCCTTTACATGCACTGACGTGAGCAGGAGTACATTAAAAACTATGAAGAAGTGACATAATATGGTAGCAGGGGGCATGCAAGACAAATAGCTCTCCAAATCATACTCTGCAATTTTCTAAACATCCATATGCCTCTCAAGATGCTTTTACTCATGTACACAAATTATCCATAAAGAGCAAACTGCCTTGCATCACCGGATGCT
>VZSC01011762.1:17738-42811 GCA_013398225.1 Steatornis caripensis | reverse complement strand
GCATCACCGGATGCTATAAACTGCTGAATGCTTTATGCAGATTGCTGAGTATTATCAATTCCAGTCATTGTCAGTGGAGATGAAAGCACTAAATGCCATAGAAGAGTGAGCCCCCACTTTGGATCTCTCCACAAAAACTACAGGACATACTTTCAGCTTCTCGAGTGGCAGACATACAAGTCTCATTAGCACCAGAATGTTGAACAGCAGTTTTAGTCGAGCCTTCAGCTTTACACAGATTAATCCACAGTCTTCTCTTTGGCCAACTGGAAGGTTTCACCTCTCCCAGCAATTTCCTCATCCTAATTAGCAGTTCATTTGTGTGTGAGCGAATGGGAGCCCATGAGAGACATGCCTCATTTCCAGGAGAGAAGGATTCCAGCAAACAAACTTGCAACGCTTCCAAAAAATCACTCCAAAACCATTTTCACTGCCGAAGAAATAACTCAAAATAAATTGCATTAAAACAAAATGGAGGGCCGGTATATGCCATCAGAGGGAATTATTAATAATTACAGCACCTGGCCTATTGTGTGCTTGGGAGCCGTATTTCAGCAAGAATGGTAGTTTGGATTGCATCACTCCATTAACAACATCCTCAGCCACTGATAGCAATGACAGTGACAGATGTGATCATGATTCTGGAAAGGAACTCAAGACCATAAAGCTTTGTAACCAAAAAGAAAAATTTATACAGTGTAAATCTGGAACAGTCCCACTGCCCTGTCAGTCAAACTCTTCACTCCAAGGCCGGTGAACAGGATTTCATCCTTAGTCTGAGCTCGGGACTGTACATAGTGTTGCCACCTTGAGGCAGGATGGGGAGAAAGTTTAGTTACGTGTGAAAAAGCACAACGGTCCTTAAATTTAGTATTTGCATGTTTGAAACAAAATACACAAAATCTAGTTTTGGGTTGTGGTTTTTTGTTGTTGCTTTTTTAATTGTTAACTTTACTGTCTTGGGGGAAAAGTCTTTTCTCAACTCAATAGCTTAGCAACTGGGCTGAAGTCCTGTTAAACAGCCCCAGAATAAAAGCCAGCCTGATTTCTGGCTTCCAGTGCCTGGGGATTAAAGCAGTGGCTACAGCCCAGAGGGGTTAAGTACACAGATACGGAAAAATTATACTCGAAGGACTGCGTGGCAGAGTCTGGGGTCTGCCATATTATAGTCCAGGTTTGATCTCGGCTTTGCTGGAAACGACCACGTACAGCCTCTCCACTATCCTTTCCGAAAGAAAAATCAGCAGTTACCTGATGAATCAAAAATATGAGGCCCAGTTCAATAGCAGGTTTGTTAAATGAACACAATTATGAATTACGGGCAGAATTGCTAAGGTTTGAATTGATAGTCCTCTTGACTTCCAAATTAAAGAGTAATTTGAGGGGATGTTTTTCTCTTAAACCACAGTACTATCAAACAAGCCCATACATAATGATTCCTGGAGCACCACTCACAAAATTTGAGATGTATAATTACAGGTTAACAACAGCCTCGTGCTCACTGCCCACTTCCTAGTGGTTCTGGCTTACTGCCAACTTTATCTCTTCTTTCCTGAAAAGATTCAGCTCTTTCTTCTGTCTCCTGCCGCTAGGAGCTTAAAAAATATCACCCGGAAGGGGGGAGAGGTAAAGAACAAGGGAAAGAAGCACACAGAGGCTCCAAAAAGCAGCGGCAGGCTGGGAGATCTCACGTCAGGCTGGATTTCTGAACATCTCTGACATGCGTTTTACTTGATGCACCATTTCTGTTAACCATTGCCTAGATATCCTCTTGCCACGGTCTCACCGAGTCCTCTAAGGGACCCCACTCCATCAAGCCCGATGCAGCCCACCGAGTCCCAGCACAATCTCAGCGACCCTGGCAGCCTTCTGGCCCTCGCACAGACCGTATTCCTCACTTCAGCTCATCACTCGCTGTGCACGGATTACCATATACCCGGATCCCCAGCCTGCAAAGAGCATCTCATACTGCTGACATGGGAAGCTTCAGTGCATGATGCATCACCTCATCCTTGGCTTCCCGGGGTTTTTTTCCAATATAGCTCTTGACCGGGGAACACCTGGATGGTGCGGGATTAAGAGGTGTTGTTTCCTCTCCCGCAGCAGATGTGACTCAGAGGCAAAGTGGTAATGCCAGGGTTCACTGGGGGGGATTTTATAGCCTAAAGGAGAAGAAATTTCTTCCTCCTCTACTGCTGCTTACTCATCAAGCACAAGTGAATCCCCAAAGGATCACAAAGACAGTAACTAAGAAACAAGCTAGCGCCATCTTTGACAAGAGGAACAGACAAAAGCAAGGAGGAGAAGGAAGAATCAGTTGCAGAGATTAAGCTGGAAAATCGAATCAATCCGGAAGAGTTACTTCAGGACTATGCTTCATTTGAAACCTTAAAAAAAACCCCAAGTTACTCCAGCCCCAGATGTTGTAAAGGTTTTAACAGATTAAATCCTACAACATTGCTATATGCTGCACTATCATTATTCTTTTACATAGAAACAAACACCTGGAGGAAAAACGACTTGTGCAGAGTCCCTGCCTCCCACTGCCCACCCCGTACAAGTTGGGTTGGTACGGAGATTTGCTCCTCTCTGTTCAAGGCTTCTCAGCAAAATTACTTTGAGAGCAACAGGGCGGCAAACCTTATCCTCTAGTCAGAAAAAGAACTGCACTTCATGAGTGCAAGTTACACAGGCAGCTTCCCCACCTCAGCAAACGCTTTGACAAACCACAGCTTCACCAAGTCCACCCCAGAGACTTCAGGAGTGACGGGTTCCTGCTCCGAAGTCATTCAGCAGAGCTCTCATCCATTTCCCTTGCAGAATTTGCAGCCGCACTTCGCTTCACATATAAAATATTGTAACGATTTGCCAGGAAGGGAACAATGAATGGGACATTCTGGGACTGTTCTGGGGTCCGACAGTCACCATTTCCCGTTTCTAAAAAGGCAAAGCACTGCCTCCCCCTGCCTTGACCTGACACAGCTTCAGACTTGCATTATCCCAGCTACCAGACTTCAGTCTTCAAAACAGCCCATCCTTTCCCCTAATGTGGATTTAGCATTGATATTAGAAGCAGTGGAAGCAAGAGGTGGTCCATAGGGAAAGCAAACACGAACCACACAGCAGAATACAAGAAATGCACAGGAGGTGCGAACCAGAGGTGAAAATTACACCAGTGTTTTCTAGGCTGCTGTCTCTTCCCCAGGGCACCACGGGCAGGAAAAGATGCAACTCTTCCACTGCAGAGGAAAGACAAAATGTCCTTTCTGTAGGAATGATTATCAAGCCTGTCCATTACGCGGATAAAGCTAGCTTGGGGAATTATTTTAACCCTTTGTGACTGAATTAAGATCTGTGCCCAAGGTACAATACAGCATCTACAACCAGAAACCAACCTCAAACGCCCAGGGACAGGCCTGCTGGTCCTTGCTAATCTTTATGCTTCTTACTGGGAAAAAAAAAAAAATTCTTGGTTTGTAAAGCAGGATTCTTGGCAGAGCCTTAGGAAATCTGCTAGCTTCACTAGCGGGTTAATTGTACCTAAAGCTTGAGGCTTTGACTTGTATCCCGGTTAATCCCTCCGGAGCTCCCAGAGCTGGAAAGCACGTATTCTTCTGCTACCCACAGGAGACTATTATGATATCCCATACTAACTGGGAGGGACATGAATCAGAGCAGAAAGTCCTTTCTCAAGTGGAGCTATTCACAGCATTCCCTGCATTTCAGACCCAGGGTAAGAACGACTTGAGAGACGCGTACCAATGCCATGGCTCCCAGATCCAGCAAAGGGCACGGAAGAACAAAGGGAAATAAGAGTCCAGCTCGGACGCTCGCACACATCTCTGCCGCATGCCTCCCTGTTAGTTTTCTCATCCAGATTTTCCCCAACACAGCCTGGTCCACCATGAAACAAGTATCCCCAAGCCATCCAGCTCCCTCTTTGCAGTGCTCTCTACCTTTCCTCTTTACACCCCCTCGCCCAGCTACATGCCCCCAACCCCCCCCCCCCCCCCCCCCCCCCCGCTCCCCCAGCTCGCCAGCACAAGCCACGCTGGCTGCAGAGCAGGAGCCTTTTCAGTGGGGTTAAATTCTTTCCTCCTTATGGAGATGTAACGCAACGAGTACCTGACATGTGCCTTCCCCCTCCTTCCCCTCTTTGGTGTCTGCAGCTTTATCATTTGGTATAAAACTGCCAAATTGCAATAACTCACGTTATTAGTTTTTTTCACGCAACAAAAGGTAAGGCATTTAGAGCATGTCCACAGGAAGAGCTTAAGCCAGCAAAACGTCTTAAAGCCTTAATGCTACAGGACTAAAGAAGGAGGCTCAGGGCAAATAATGTGTTTTAGTGGCATTACATGGAATCAATTAGTATCCTTACATCAGCCCGAAACATAAACTGTAACTTTCAGTGATTCATTGAAACTTCAGCCAGTGGAAACCATATGGAAAAAAAAAAAATCCATATACAAAGAAACATTTTACTCTTAATTCTTATACAGTATCCAAACGCATTAACCTATAGTATAAGCATACTCCAAGTAGCTGAAAAGACAGCACTAGCACACGAAGAACAACTACAGAAATGAAAATAATACAAGTTTTGAGGAAAGCGGGAAGGGATGTAACTTTGTTGAAAATCTTGTTTTATTTATCAAATCTATTTCAAGACCATTGGTCATTTCCTAAAATGTCTCAACATAAAACTTACTTGACAGTAACAGATAAAATATAGGAGAAATGTTACAAAAATTAATCGATTTCATGGTAATAGCATTTTATAGTATCATTGTATTCTACGCTATCAAGAGCATCTTTGCATACCAAGAATCCTACAGAAATTACATTATTTTGTTAAGTGACATGTTAGTCTGGCAATAGCAGAGTTCTTTATTTTCCAAAAGACAAGTACAAAGGAGCCTTGATTGGATCAGAGCAATCTATTCTCTTATTTTTAGGAAAGTTGCCTCTGAGAGAACCACACCCCAACAAGGAAAGGACAACTTTGGATTTTATGGCTTTATTTACATTGTAAATTCCAAGCTACACTTTCTTGTGATGTGCTTCACTCGGAATATCAATGGGGGAAAGAAAAGCGTAGCCCAGCCTGCAACCCGGCATCCAGCTCGGAGGGATGGAGCACGCCTCTCCACCAAGGAGCGGTTTCGGGAGATAGCTGAGACGATTCAAAAGCTCCCTGTGTCTCGAAGGTCTCACCTCCCCTGTCCTGGCTATGCAGCCCTGACCTTCTCTCGCTTCGACCCTGGCACTCCTCTGACTTTGGGGCAAGCAAATTGAGATTATTAAGATATCAGGAAAATATTTTCCTTTATCTGGTTTTCTAGTTTTCTGCTGATAGGGTGAACTAGATCAGCTCGCTGAGGGGTTAGGCACGCACCAAAGCTGGACAAGAAGGACCTCAAGATCAAGAGCCAGCATGGCACAAGCAGGGGTGGAACAGCCAGAACTGGGAGGGAAAGCCTGCCTCTTCCCTTAGGTTGCCTTTCTGCCCTCCTGAAATCTCAGCAGCAGCCCATAACAAGAAACACTGCGGCCTTGATTTTCCTGATACTTGGCAATTAGGAAATGGAATAAGACCTTCAACTACCATTCATGTTAGCAATTAACGTGTGGATTATACCAGCAATCCTGCAGCTCTCCTTTGGTCTAGGCTGGTATTTAAAGGTGTCCCGTCAAAGGGCTCGCAACAATGCTTTAATGAGGACATCTTAAGACGTATATAGCTGTGACTACACCAGACCTCCAGAACGTGCTGACATTAATACACATTTTTAGGTAAAGGCATAGCTACACTTGAAGGTCATTTGGACTGAGGTAAATTATGACTAAAGCATAACAACTACCACGAAGTACGTAGGATTTTGGGTGCTATTCCTCCTGAATAGACAGCTCTTTTCTAATTTGGACGAGCTAAAGCAGAGGATGCTTCTTGCAGAAAAACAGTGTGACTATGGGGAGTTATTCTAAAATAGCTGTTCTGGTTAATTTTCCCATGTGGACAACTCATTTTTAAAGCCACTTGTAGACAGAAGCTTTGAGATGACTGCGACCACATAAACACATCAGTTCAATTTCACTTTCATGTTCTGACACCATGGAAATACGTTATTATTTTGAGAGGTTGAATTTTTATTATAACGTTCATTCAAAGCAGATTTACTGCTGTTTATATCCGGACATGAACACGACTGTTTTTAGCAAAACTGTCCCAGTTTAACTAAGATTTTTTTAAAGAGTTTGACTGTGTTAGGCAAAGGACAAACTTAAAGGGAGCTCAAACAGGAAGCTATGCTCTAAAAATAGAAATGGTTCTACTTCCAAAATGACAAGTCAGCGGACATGCTAAACATAGGCAAGCGAGTGTTATAATATTTCATTTTTATTTCTAAGAGCCAAAAAAAGGCATAAAAAGGGAGCATCCAATATCTTCTTTTTATTTATTTTATTGCACAGAAGCCCGAATCATGGATCAAGGCTCGCTCACCAGGCACTCTTCTGATGCACAGCTCCCCAGTGGAAACTCACGACGAAGGTAGAAGGTTACATCCATCATGTTTTAGTCCATCATCGGTCAGTGCTGAGAGCTAAACCAGCATTAAAATAAAAATAATTTAAAACTCCCATATATTCCTCCCCCTCTCTGTGAGGGAGGCAGACAGTGTGAGCTTTCTGCCAGTTCAACTTTCTGAACCACCTTACTGCAAGAAGGAGCAAAGCCCATGCCAGCACCCAGGAAGGGGATAGCAGAGCAATGCCAGAAGTGGAAAGAGAAGGAAGAGAATGAACAGGACACCAATTTAGGCTTGCTTAATTGGTATGGCAAAAAATGAAATTGTTAGATGCAATGGGTAGCACAGGGAATAGAGACACTATACCAGGGCACATAATAGGCAGCAATGGCAAAAACTAAATGCCAGGTTAGATGACAAAAAGATGGTCTGGCACCAGAGCACAGCATGGAATTAGAGGGACCAGTTTCTATTTCCAGTCTATCAGGAACACTGGGTAAGTTTTAACCTCTCTCTGCCCTAGGTCCTGGTTTCATGATACAAACTGTTCACCAATACTCAAGAAACTGATGAGGCTTAAATAATTTTTTAAAGTGGGGTCAGCTCCCTTCCTGCTTCACAGCACAATTCCACAAACATCAGGGTAAGGGATGTCCATCCAGCACCAGCGCTGGCGGCTGCTGTGGGAAATCACACAGTGACACTGAACTCTAGCCCCAATGTCCCCTTCTGATATTACAGACTGGAGCTTTTCTTCTTAAACAATGAGCTATTTAAGAGGAACAAACCCAGTGCGTGTTAAATGAAGGAATGTCCTCTGAACGTCTGCAATACACCACTTTAATATAGAGAGATTTCCACTTCATACGTGCACTGCTCCACCTTAATACTGGTGGATGCCAAAGTCCCAAAGGATTGCTTCAGAGCTGCTACAAACCGCTTCAATTTTCAACAAATTAGGTAGAGCCCTCAGACTGCAGGAAAATCACCAATGTAACCTTCACTTGAAGAAAATCCATTCAGAAACTCTGAAGTCTAGTTTCTAGTTTTAATTCTGCCCAGGAGAGAACAGTGTGCAGCTCCACAACTTTGTAATTCTTCCTAGCCCTGAGCAAAGAGGGAGCAGAGAGAGGAACAGTTCAGGAATCACATTACGTTGTCTGATCAACACACGCCACTGCTAGTGTCCCACAAAGAACTAATAGATCCCATGATAAACAAACAAAACCCCCACCTGTCAAGTCCTACTGGTCCTGCTTACAGCAAAGTATGTTGATCTGTATATCATTATTGGTTCTTGGTTGGTAAGAGTATCCTAGCAGCACTTGCTCAACTCTGGAAGGATTTATCTGTACGTCCTCGCAAGCTACCGTGAGATTAGGGAGTAAAATGAGTTCTGTACAGTACAGTAGCCTCATTAAGGAAAGAGGGCTACACAGAAAACAGGAGAGGTCACTCTAGGGAAAAGAAAGAAAAAAATACAAAGGGATGAGCCAATATGTCTTCAGTGCTGCACCTGCAAGAGAGAAACCTGCTAGACAGAATTGGAATTAATCTCTTCAATAAAACAGTGCTTTTTTTTTATTGTCCAGATGTTTCCTCTTTATAGTTCTCACATTTAAAAAGAAATGCAACAGCTAGATGTCTGGCCAGCTCACATCAGCAGCACTTATAAACCCCTTTATTGACAGACAATTGGTTTGACTCCGTCCTAGCAGAGCAGCACTTGGAAGTTACCGTTTTCAGTGGTAATATTTACTTGCTGATTTCAGTTGAGGTCTGACTTAGCAGATTTCCCCATTACAGAGAAGTTTCAGAGCATGAAGCACATTGGCAGTCCCAACAGTATGACTGTGAGGACATTTGGAACTTGATTTTAAAAACAAAGTGTTTTTAAAAAATAGTGGGAGATTTTAAAACAAGTTTTGGCCTCAAAATATGATGGAAGAATTGTTTATTTTTATAAAGACTGGATCTCAAACACATGTTGCTGTAATACTGCAAATAGCGTTTCAACATCTGAGACAAGTCACTGGCCTTGACCTATACGGCTGTCTGGTTTTCTATTTTTCCCCCTCGAAAAAGTCTGCAGCCGGGTACGTAACTCAGCTCCCTTAAAGCACAGTTTTTGCTTTTGGATCCTCACATCAACGGGAATAGCACTGACATGCAATTATTTTACAGTCGCTTGTGAGGAATATTGAAGCTCAGCCTCATCCTGCAAGAAGCCATCATTATCTCCTGTCTTCAAAGTGCTCTTGAAGCCCCCTGCTCCTCTCAGCTATCGGACAGATGTACTGTCTCTTGTGGATCTGAGTCCCTTGAAGAATTTAGGGTGAGACCTGCAGGATCCAGAGACTGGGGTACCCTCAACCTGAATCCTCACAGGCTGAAGAACATGTTCACAAGTTGTTTTTCACAAAACTACACAGAATTTGGCCTTCCAAACCAGGAGAACAATGAGGATGCTTCCATTAACTCCATTGTGGTTTCATTTCATTTCATTTAAGTTTCCCACTTACATGAAAAGGAAAAAAAGCAGGACACAGAGAGCAGGCCTGGCACAGGTCACACCCTGGAGCACAAAAAGCCCATGAGCAACAAGAGGAGAAATCTTAGAATGAATGGAAATATTTCATACGAGTAACTCCCCATCCATAAGATCAGTGTTGACTCCTCTCCCCTAGCTAAGCTTGGTCCACTGCATTTTAAAAAATGCATTATTTGGGCACTAGGAACAGAGCAAAGACCTCACTGCTTCCTCCTTATCCCTCCACACAAGACTCCTGGTGATGCAGCAGCTCACGACTCCTGACTCAGCTCTTCTGCTCTTCCAAACGTGGCAGTCCCATTCACAGGGCAAATCCCGCACAGAGGGAGAACCATACATCTTAATCACGACTTAGATGCAAGTCTGAGGGCAGCTTTTGCGCTTCCTTTGAACAGCCTGTTTCATTTTGGGAAGCACTCCTTACAACAAAGTTTCTCTAATGAGCCTGCCTCCTAACTCCTCTAGGTCTCAAATTTCACAACTTCCTTGAAACAAATGGAGCGTTGCTCTATAGAAAAAGCAACACTAGGTCCCTATTCAGCAGAAATGATGGAAAGTTTTCTGAGCTGCAGTGTGTGGCTGCTTTGTCCTTCTTTTGTATCTGCACAGCTAATTTTCTTTCACAGGATGGGGAACTGTACATTGATGAAGACAAAATTTCCCCTCCTTGCCCGCAGACCACACTACGAGCCTCTCCACTTACTTTGCAGCTCGATGTGAATTCAACCGTGATACAATTTTCAGAGCAGATCAATTTGAGAGGGGGAGCAAACATGCAGGAGGAATGAACCAAAAAATCACTAGGGAGAGACAGTTACCTGGTTCGCTTTCAGCTTTTCTGAGCAGCTGCTAACAAAAAGCTGAACACATTTGCACAGCCAACTTGGGCACCATTGTGCTAACGCACCAGAAGAAATGTATGCTAAAGTAAAAGAAATCTTTTACGTGGTCTCTGGCTTCCCTCCTGCCTTTACCCACCTGATATGCAGTCACCACCACAATTTTCACCTCTGTGGAGACACCACTTAACGATTCTTGATTGAGTACTGAATGAAATTTATACATACGTAGTCATTGAGAAACATGTGTACATTTTTTAATATATAGATAAATCACATTTTATAAACCCAAAAGAATCATTACCTACAATGTTTGCATCTCTTCCCATTCCCCTCTCATTATCTCCAGAAGTATGGATTGGGGGCGTTCTTGTCTTTCTGTGGAGTACCTGGCATGTATATTCTCATTTCAGCTGGAGTTTCTGGGAACTACAGCAGCATATGTATTTAACAGAACAAAAATGGCTAGATGAAAGATACAGAGCCTCACACAGCTTATGGCTGTTACGTACACTTGACGGGCAGTAATCCTTTCTGTCCCAACTGAATCTGAATTATTTAAATCAGCCTGCTTACTAGTAAGGGAACTTGTTCCACCCCATCTCAGTCCCCTGCACAGCAGAGGCCATGGCTCACCACATTCAGTACAGCACCTACAGTGTACAGGAAAACTTGAAACTGAGACACCTCAAATGCTGTTTCCAGCACCACACTGAACAGGCACCTGAGCAGATCATTTCATCTTTCAGCCCAGTTTCCATCTGGGAAAAGAAGGCCACGCTATTTACTGTGCACCATTACACTGTGGAATTGCCGCTACTCCTACAAAGAGCAAAAAGTTGCGATGCCAAACTTCAGAAAACTTGCTTAGGTCTCTCTCCTGTGAAAAAATCTTAACAGCCCATGAATACTCTGCAGGTCTAATTTCTTCCACTGATGTTAAAGAAAGCTCAGTTGCTCACTTCAGTGCGGTACGATGAAGCCCTTAACATCTTGTTCACTTGGTGAATAAACCATGAGCAGATGTACGATGGCATACAGCATCTCCTCCAGAACAGGGACTTGTCAGCAGCACAAGAGAAGGCTGACCTACACTTGCAGGGCCAACCCCTCCCTATTTATAGGGCTTTTCCCTTGCAAACGTCTGGGATTTAATGATGTAATTTATTCTATTATCTTTCTCCACTGACACCACGATTATAAACTCATAGTTGAGGCAGAGACCTTCACGCATATTTCCTTAAACACTCTATTTGCAACTGAAATTTTTTGCTCAGCTCTGTTCTTTCGGTGTTTCTATTAAGAAGGCAAAACCCAGCAACAGTCAGGTATCTCTTTAGCTACTCCCAGCAAAGATAGCAGCAGGATATGCAGAGCCTTGGTCTTCCTTTCACTCTTTGTCTTGGAGATCAAACCCTGCCGCCAGGCTTTAAAGGTTTGACAGAATCACAGAAATCACATATTGAAATGATCTGTTAGGTCCCATCCTGTGCATCGTCTCCTTGGGCCAGCTGAAGATTGCTCTCTACAACAGTTTTTGGAGCTTTGTCATGTTTGCTTGTTACTGACGTATCTCAATGCACAAATTGTATCACAATTAAAAGCTTGTCTGCTTTCAACTTTACTTGGATCCTTTATACAACATGAAAACACCAAAGCCTTTCAACATAGTTTGTGAACACAGCAACCAAATGAAGGGAACCAAAGGTTTTCTAACGTAAGCATTATGGCCCAGTCCAGTCTACAGCATCAGATTTCAATAGCAAAATACATGCCTCATGATACATTCTTCACTGCTCCCACTCTTTATTTTTTTAATTCTATAAATAAACCCGTAATGAGTTAGTTAAATAAAATGAATCAGTGAGTTTATGTCCGTTGTTAGACCACCCCATGAATAGTTTAAGTCCTGTACTTGCACTGTTCCCACTGATACAATGCCCGGCTGGGCACGGTGAATTCCATACAACAATGCTGCTGATCCTACAGAAGTGACCGCTGTGGTCACAACTTTAACCTCTTCAGCCCGGGGATCACAATAACTGAAAGTCTCTTTTCTTTCTTACAATCCCAGTATGTTTTGAAATCGCCCCTTTTGCTACTAGCCGTGATGGCAAGCTCGACTTTGGGGGTGTATCATACGTACCCTGGCACACAAAGCCTCACCAGCCTGTAGAGAGTGGAGGCGGTGCACACTACAGACCCAGCAGCACCACTTAGGTTTATTTAGTTTATTTAGGCATGAGTGTAAAAGCTGGGATTTAACAGTAATAAACCACCAGCCTGTGGCATGCAAACCAAAAAGAGGTCAGCTAAAAATAAGAAATAAAAGCAAATACATCCAGACTAGCCAATACCGTTTAGATACAGACACCGCGCTTGTGCGGGGACTCCACACCTGCCCAGGGAGTTCCTGGGCATACTGTGACAACCCAGGAAGACAAAGGCAGTGCCGGCATCAATTACAAGCCAAAGGGCAAGACACTGCAGATGCCACAGAAAAGCAGATACTCTTTTAAACTCAATCAGTGCTGACCCAAGCAAAACACTAAAAAAAAAAGTCATCAAAGCAAGAGAAATGAGCTCAGACTGATGCATATTTTCATGTATGCTTCCTCTTTCTTTCTCTCCTTTATGTGGTTCATAGCTTCCAAAACTACTCAGTGGTCCCTTCTTCAGATTATATCATTCTTCATGGATACCATACAAAGACAAAAATCAAACAAATGAAAAAATGGAATGCTTTGGCTTTCTGACATCAAAGACTAAAGCAAATGATTGCATTCAGTCCTTGAATTCCAGAGTAGCAAAGGTTAGAGATGGACAATGGCTACCACAGAAGCCCTGGCTTTCAAATAGCTTGCTGAGCAAGGCAGTTACCCTTCTCCTTGTTCAGGCTTACACTAATTTTGGCAAGTATACTTCATTTGTTCTTTAGTGTAATTAGCATAAAGCATTCACACAGGTATGTATGTTAGGAGATTCAAGCAGACACATCTGGGAAAACACGCTTTTACTCTCCTGCCCATCTATGACAGATACGCCTCCTTGCTGTGGCCCAGAAGCACTGTTGGCAGAAGCAGCCAAAACAAGAGGCCTGGAAAACATCAGCTAATCTGTACAGCTGTCTTTTCTGGGCATAAGGAGCAGTAAGTCACTCAGAATTACACAGGCTGAGGAAAAATTAGTCATAGCTATTGAGCTGTCCTAACACTTACCACTTCACATATCTGTTATTCCCCATAACTTGACCCCTTCTTTTTTTTTTTTTTCCTTTGTAAAGACACTTCTGCAGAGTCTCTAGAGAGCTTTGTGATTTATATTTACATGACCAGCAGCCAGGGAAAAAGAACACTGTCTGAGATTCTCACCAGTAGCCCCATCCAGGAGTATCCTTGAGATACACAGTTTATGGGCTGGAAGACTGACTCTAGTTAACCACAGAGAAGAAATGGACAATAGGGAGAAGTTCTCTAAACTGCCGGGAGCCCTGGAAACAAGGGAGTAGGACAACGTGAAAGAAAGAAAAAAGGATATAAACCAAGATACTATGCAAATCTAAAGACAACAATCACAAATGTGCAAAAAGTTTTGGAATAAAACCAAGCCCAAATACTTACTAGCTACGGCTGTGCACTTGTTTTTTAAGTACTCCATACACTTAATACTAATGCCATCAACACACCAGCATGGCATGCCAAATAAGGAGCCTGCAGAAATAACACTCATCGAACTTTTATTGTAGATGTGGCAGATGTTTAAGGAGATGTCAAGAGGGTCAATGACCTTCTTTGTCAAATTTTAAATCAACTTATGAAGAGATGACAGTGACGTTCTCTCCTTCAAAGTTAGTAATCAATTCTACCTTATACAATGAAATTGCAAAGCTTAACAGTTATTAAATTACAACAGAGTTTTTCTTCTTTCAAGAGTTTTCTCGAGTTCCTAAGCAATTTCTCTCCTCTTCTCCATTTGTATTGTTGGCTTACAGCCATTTCAGAGGTCAGACAAATCCCAACTGCTGAAATTAATCTACTGTCTCAGGTTTAAAGAATATCCAGGATATCTTTCCTACGGAGGTAGGAGCCTAGCTATAACCATTATTCCAACCGTGCAGTTTAAAGTGTTTGTTCTTTAAAGTAAAACTACTGCGCAGGAAGGGTGTTTCATCCACACACTTTACACATAGGTGCACGTTCAAGCACACTAACGTGCAAGTCAGAAACAGTAGGTCGTAAACTTTACCAAATTAAATTACAGATGGTATCCGCATTTTTTAAACAATGAAAACAAAAAAAATCCAACAAGCAATGGCAATGTTTCTTTGGAAGTCTGGGAAACACTAAAAAAAAAAATAGACGCTTAAGCCCAAGTAACTACAAGCAATGATCAAAAAATCTGCCTTTTTTTTCCCCCTCTATCATTATTGCCACAGACTAGAGTTTTCAAAGGGAAATTTAAAAAGCTAGGCTACCAATTGTTGTCATTTCCTTCTGACTTATAGGTACCCAAATACGGAGATGATACAAGAATCATGTTAGAAATAGAAAGTAAGATTTCAGAACCATTTGACACCAAAGGCTCAGTAACTTCCTATAGAATTTACGTGCTTTGGAAAAACCCAGCACCATCTCTTTAAAACATTCTATTAGAAATGTGTTTCCCCTGATTCAAAGAAGAAAAGAGAACAAGTGATAGGTTTAAATAGCACCAGCATACTATAATGACAAAAAACAACTTTACACAGAACACAATATTTTTCAAGCTATGTTCTTTCTCTGTTGACTCCCACGCACATTCAGATGCAGAGAGTTATGATGATTCCATTTCACATTTGCAAAACATCATTCCCCTCCCAGGTTCAGCAAGGTGTTGAATAAGTTTTGAAAACACCGCACTTCAGAAACGCAGATACCTGGAGGGTCAGGCAAGATCTGAGGAGCCTGCTAAAAAAATACAGGGACAATCACAGGAGATATTAATAAAACAAGACTTTTCATCTGCTTGATTTCAAATTTAGACTGTGAGTGTAACATATAAATCAACCTAAAACTAGAAAAAATTAGCAGCAATGATATGCAATAGTAAAATTGCTCACCAGTGTTTCCTGAAGTCATTAGTAGGTAATTTCTAAATTTGGCATGGAGACAAGAATTGCCCCCATGTGCTCTTAGTGTCAACGTGGCTGTTGTATACAGCACAAATTCCACAGCAGCAGATATGGTTTGCCTTAAGAACCATGATTTTGCAGGTATAACTTCCAGTCCGCTTCCAAAATATTTTAGAACTTTTGAATCAAAGTTTCCACCTGCGATGCCAGAAATCATCAACCATATTAAAGAAAAGACAGCAGGTGACAATGTTGTTGACCAAATTACGGGCTCAGTACAATGACTCCAAAGGGAGTTTGTCCAAACACAATAAAAAAAGAACCGTGACGTGCGGTATCTGACCTAAAGCATACGCATGGATTGCTGAACCAGCTGTGAGAAACGGCACACTTTTACATTTAAGTTAATCTCAGAGTTAATTATGACTGTTATTTCTGCTCCATTGTTTTATAAATCTAATTTTATTTATAAATATCCTCCTGCTTCGCTGGCCATGTACACAGGAATCTCCACCCCCCTAATACTTCAAGGGACATCAATCTTGAGGAAATGCAACTCCCACACTTTGACCGTTATACCGGAAAAACAATGTCGTTATGCAACACTACGCTGTTCCAAAACATCTCAAAGTCAGACCCTCAGCTTCAGCAGTTTCAGAGACAGAAATGGCAGTTTATCAGCTATGGAACAAATTCACCGAAAATTGCAAACAGGGTCCAGATTATTACAAGGTTTACGCAGGAGACTCCTCTGCAGCTAAAAGAAGTATTCCGTACCTACAAACGTGCACATGCAGGTATTTAGGAAATCCATAAAATTTAAGAATTCCAAGTACCCCATGTTATTTCCTAATTTAACTTCAGACTGACCAACAGAAATGCTACCAAATAGCACTTCCCACACCACTTCCCTAACATTTTCTGCCAAAGAGGTTTCGGGCTTTTTTTTCCCCCTGAACTTATAAATGGTCACAAATGAAGCAACATTGCCAAGTTTTGTTTGTGAAGGAGGGTTATCAGAGATAACCTTTCTCTCACAGATAACCCCAAGTGAGCAGAAATGAGGCACGAGTTCCTCTCCCTTGTTTTTCTTAACTACATATTTTCCAGACTTGATATTCCCATTGATTATTAAACTCAAGAGTAATTTTCAAAAATTTGTCTTTTAGAATGCAGCAACTGGGCTATTTTAAAAGATTAACTCCTGCCATAACACAGGTAGATAAAACCAGCAAATTCTAAATAACAAGAATGCAGTTAAAAGTCTCTGTGAAGGGCTGCAGCTAACACATCCAACACTCAGCCAGCTCCACGGCGACGACTTCACAGAGTGCAGTATCACTATTCAGTAACAATTTCAGGTGAACAATAAATAACACATCCATCTTCAATAAAAGCAGATTCCGAAGAAACATACAGTATAATTTCCTGCTCGAAATGCGGCTTTTCCTAGGGTTAAAAAAATTTATCTTGCAAAAATCGCTAGGAAATATTTGATGATCACAGTCACCACTTCTCTGGTTTGTATCTTATCAAAAAGACAGGCAGTTTGCACAGCTTTGTGCTCGGTCTTTCTTAGCAACCTTTCCTCAAAGCACTGACCTGGCGTGACACTGATAAAGACTGTGGGGAAAGCACAGGCAAAAGGTGGTATGGCTCAAATCATACCTTTTGCAAACAGATGCTCTACAACAGATTAAAATAAAATAGGAACTCGCTCAATAGAGCTGCCGCTTTCCAGGATCACAAAAGTGTATGTAGGACACCTGTTAAGAGCAAAAGCATTCACTCTCTTTCAAATGGCCAATTATCCAGCATGAGATCAGAGTCTGGTCAGCACAACCACTAATTAGGGTTCTCCCAGCCTTTTTAATTTACAAATTGCTTCTCCATGCCTTCTCCCAGATTCTGAGAGTTATCACAAATGTCTACAAACACAACTGGACAAGTATTTCAAAAGCAATTCTGTTCTGTATAGAGTTAATCCAGTGCATTCAAAATAACTCACCCACTAATAGCTTCACATCTCTGACGGTGAAATCCGGGTCAGGCATTCTATAATTAGCAAAGAAAGCAATGTTAAATACTGTCAAGATAAGTATGGGTACACTTTCATTACCATAATAAAAGAGAAATAAATGTATAGTGCTTTTTCTCCATAATGCCGTAGGTGGAATCCAGCGAGGCCTCTCTGAAGTGTGGACAGTGCAAGTTTTAATGACATACATAACATCTTTGCATTGGCAAGTGTACAAAAGTTTCTCTACTCGTAATGAGAGGAGAAGAGGTGTCTTTTCAAGCACTCTCTAGCAGCAGTGGAGTGGGAGGGAAGGGAAGGGGCTAGAGGTGATTTCAATAAAATCCTAAACCTTTACAGCTTGTTCCTGCTAAGCAACCTGCAGTGGTTTGCAACATGGAGGTGCCTCGCGTGTACTCCCCAAGGTGAGCGGTATCACATTTGTCAGTGGATACGAGCTGAGGCATAGAGCGGTAAACCAATTCGTTCAAAGTCACATCTTCATAGGGTGAATTCACTGCTTGGAAATAAAACATCAAAAATACGGAATTAAAGCCCCTTTGTTGTAATGACTAATCCAAACCTCCTTGTCTGGCAAAAGATAACCTGGCTGTATTTGGTGGGTAGGGAAACTGTTGTTCAATTCAATTTGGGCTAATTCAGAGCTAAATTAAATGGTAGCATAATTGGTTCACCAATGTTGACTCTGATAAGATCACTTCTAACACAGGCAATGTTTTAGGCTTTAAACTAATTACCCAAGAGCCTGGTACATCAAGTGAGTAGTTTTACATGTCAGGTAGAGAGTAAAATTCTGCAACATAGAGACTGGATGGAAAAAGAAAACAAAAACAGTAAGGGGGTTTTAAAGCTGATTCTCTTCACCTTAACGACAGTATTTCACACTTCACATTACACAAAAAGTGACTAAGGAATTGTAATGAAAAACAGCCCTGTGGGAACTGCCAGCTAGGTGCTCCGTCCCTCTTGTACTGCCTTGGGTGGAAGAGAAACAACTCGCTTCTGGTCATAAAGCACTTTCGACATAATTCAGTTAGAAATCAGAACGATCCAGCCCATAGGCAAACTTTTAGAGCAATAGTTTTTGCTGTTAAAAAAACACTGAAAGGTAAAGTTAAAAAATGCAATTACTGTCGTGCATCTATCTCGAGAACTATTTGCCAAATTCTGTTTGTCCACTTTCTTTCACCCTTATCACCTTCCTCTGGTGGGATGCGGAGGCTGGACAATATCTTTTGTTAGGTCTCCGCCAACCCTCACATCTTTGCATTTAGCTGCGAGGGCCCCACAGCTTTGGAATTCACTCCCTCGCCAGAATGAAGCAGCCTCAATCTAGTGACCTTCAGGGTTCATGCAAAGCTCATTTTTTTTTCCAAGCACTAGAAAGTCAGAAGTAGGGGAAGGAGGAACTATTTGTGGGCAACAAGCACATGCAAGGCTTATCTTCTAGTGCCACAGCTTGCCTGTATTTTATGCCAGACACACAGAACAATTGGATGGGCAATCTTTTTCACATTTGTATAAATCAAAATAAAATTCAACAACCAAGACAGGTAACAACCCTAATCCAGATGCATGCAAGCAAATCCAGTCTTTCTCAGAGCTCCAGCAGCAGCCACAACAAACATTACTCAAACTGGAAGAAAGAATCCTCCCTAATGATAAAATTGCATGTTCAGCTCTTTGGAGAGCACACCTGGCATATCCTTGTTTTTTTCTCTGCAATCTCAGAAGGTTTGATACATTAGAGAACAAGTACACCAAGGGAAGAATTTAAGGCTTGAACGCAGCAGGTTTCAAGTCCAAGAACCCATTTTATAGTTGGGTTGCCTTGGGAGGTCCAGCTTTAATTCAAACCCATTCTGCTGGCTGCTGAGACCATAAATGACCATACTTCTTCGTCTCCAGCCCCACCCAGCATAACTGCCACACTCGCTCTTACACAATTAGGGCTGGTTTGCTATAGCACTATGGTGGCCAAAAAGAAATTGTTTTCTTGAATGTCACCGTTCCTAAACTAATCAGTAGGTGCTGGTCCGTTTGTTTTTCTGCATATAAATCCACAATACCAACAATGCAAGAACTGAGCAGAGACTTTTTATTTTCCTCACTGTGATGCCATTTTCAGGCAAATGCATCTTGCATAAAACCACTACGAATGCTTCCATAGATTTCACATATCATAAAAAAATAGGTGAAGAACAGTATAGTGGGGTGACTTAACACCAAAATACGACTGACTACATCTGAGATTTTCAGCATTCTGTTATATACAAATCATGTTGCCTCAAACAGAAAGGAAACGCAAACACCTTAGTGTGCACTGCTGCAAACTTGCATTTTAGTAAATGTTTAAAGATTTGCTAGAGAGGTCTCCTACTCAAGTCCTAATGAGGATGAGCTCTGGCTAGCATACATATCTGATTAACCACAATGCAATGCACGATGACTGCTGTTCAGATCAAAGAGACATCTCTCCAAACAGCATTCTCTCTCCAAGTTACAGTCTTGGAAACAGCCAAACAACCTTCCGAGAAACACTGCTCCTCTTCTGCTAAGAAATCACAGGCGGACTTTCCTGCTTCCTTCATACAAGTAACAGCTCACGATGGTCAGGAATATACAGGAAAGCAATTCTCAAAGTTTCATGATAATAATTTTTCCTTGTTCATCTCATTCCTTGCCATTTCAGAGTACCTCCAAGCCCAGTAACCAAACTGTTCAGCTGTGCCTTGTACATCTGCCAGGAACAGACATGCAAGCTGACTGCTTAACAGCAAACAGAAATGGAAGCACGTTATCATCAGTTATTCAAAACGTCAGAAGGCTAAAAATCATCTTATATCATCTATTTTATAGACCACTAGATCTCAAAAGCCGCCCTGCATATATGCGCATCACCTAATGTACCATATCCTGATGCACGCAGCCTCCTCTGGACAAGAGACAGTAGTGCTAGAAAAGACCCAGTAAAGCATAACTTTCTCCAGAGCCTGAAGTGGAACATAAGGTTCACGAGTTTCATCAGAAAATCACTCCAATCCAAAAGCAAACCGTCCAGTGATGGAAGAAGGCAGACTGCGACACTCATTATTTCAAGCAGTAAATGTCAGGATGATGAGACTAAAGGTTCTCAACATTTCAGATCAGTTAGGCAGGTGTCGATACTATGTTGATCTTGCTGGAATACAATGCACACAGCATTTATGTAGCTACGCATCCACAAAACTCACATATTGCATGCCAGCTACATTTGATAGATACACGGAAGAAGTGGAAATGTAAATAAAATGAAGTCATGTTATCCTGCAGAGTGCCAAATAGGAAAGTTTACTCATGCATTTCACTTCTGTCATTTACAATACACATAAATCGTGTTTCCAACCTTCTCTCACTCTAGTGACATTTATGCCCAAGTGTGTACAATTCCTTTACAACATCATTTAAAACTAATGAGTCGCACTTATTTAAATTTAAAAATATTAGAATGTTGAATGTCCTATAAGAGATTACTGATCTACAAATTCTAGTATTTTAATCCCCCAGAGCAATCAGTATTCAATGATTCAGCAAAGAATGGAAATAGAAAAACAATTCACCCAACTAACTGTGAAATGGAGATTTCAACAGATGCCATGCAGAAACCCTCCAAAGCTCACGTATCAGATAAAATTTGCTCTTACTTTTGTCAGCATACTAATTCATCAAAAATATCCTCAAAAGAAAAAGCAAAAAGCTTCAGCATTTTTACTCTCTTCTCCAACAGTGAATTCCAGCTAGAGGAATAAGTTGCACACGGTATGTGGATGGTTCACAAAAGGAAGAAAGGGAAACAGCCCTAGAAAGGAGGAGAGGTGTCAGAATAGTATGAGAAGGATACCAGCAGACGGTAGGAAACTGAAAAGCTGGCCAGTCAAGCCTGGCTGCTGAGACTCTTTTAAGCTCATCACAGCAAACTGAAACACATAACTCTCCTTCACTACAAAAAGCATTAGTGTGTGACAGAGTCACTCCAGAACTCTTGCTTTGGATTAGCATTTACTCTTCTTCCACCTCTTCGCAATCCAGTCCGCAATTCAAGAGACGCATTATCCTAACTGCCAGAGCTGCAAAACTCCAACTGAAAATGAAGGCATGTGGCATCCAGTCCTGCGACTTCTTCACTTCCAATGCATGTTCCAAAACTGCGATTTATCTCACTGCTTTGATAATGCTTATGAAGAAACATACCCGATTTTCAACGGTCGTCTTTGAGGCATGGTCATCTATACGTGGATTCGTGCTGTGTATGTGTGCATACACACAAGCATTTGAGGCCTTTTTTTTTTTTTTTCCTCAGCTAAACACAGAAGTACATCTATAACCTGGCCTGTCTGTACACGTGGCGTATAACCATAGCATGGGCAGGTACACGGCCAAAGCCTTCCCTTCTTCAAGGTCTTAACAAACATTACTGGTGGCTTCCAGGAAGGAAGAGGAATAGGAAGGCTGACTGCGAACGCGTCTAAAACCAACATGTCTTGAAGAAAAACAAGCCAATGCATAACACAAAAAAACAGATTACTCTATACATGATCCCATTAGCTTGAGGAGGCTCTGAACCCCTGGATCAAGAAACCAAAGATCACTCTCCAACGGCAGTTACACGCCAGCAGGCTCCAGCGAAAGCACACAGCTAACTGGAAGCGGAGGGGAGGGCCAGGCGGCAGCTCTCCAGATTTCGGGCGCAGAAAGAAGCCAATGATGATGTGTGAGCTGAGATTTGAGCGTTGAAATGTCTAAGGTGAAATTGCCTCATTACAGAATCCTGAATAACAAGCCATCAAGAAGAACCAGGTATTACATATTGTGATTACGGACACCAAGAAACAAGGTTTCTTTGTGAAGGATCTTGAGCAACACCTACAGCACACCAGTAGCCTGAGTTCTGGGGGCACCACTGCCTGCTGCAGGTAGCCAGAGGAAACACACTGGTCCTGGGCTGGGGTACTCGTTATCCACCTCTGACAATACCCTGCCATTTGCAGCTGAGGATCGGAAGCCCAGTAATGTTTGTGTCTGTGGGATCAGCTCTCACTTCGGCCCTTCTCCGCTGATGAAGCACTAGCTGAACAGGTACCATTGGCACAGTAGGAGCTGAAACATCTCCCCAGTTTTCTTCTTGTACTGTGGGGAATTTGTGAACTTCCTCATACACAGGAGAAAGATGTGGCTGCTAGGAAGGTGCAGTAGTATCTCTGTCTCCTAAACACAGAAGGGCTGATGGCTTCTTCCAGAAGAAATTCTTGAAGCTTTTATCACTTGCCCTTTAGAAGCAGCAGTTTAAAACCAATGCAAACAGAGAGCGCAGTTGTCTCAGATGATTTTCCACCGTTTTCCACAGCAGCTATGTCCTTCAGTTGACTCCTCCAAGAGAAGCATCTCTTGAAGAAATAAACTGAACAAGAAGGTAGCAACAACCTTCAACAAAAAAAAACCCCTCCCTGCCAAGTTAAGCAGAGAAGCCAAAAGGAGGGTCAGAAAAAAAGAGGCTGAAATGCAGCAGGAAAAACCACCCTGGGAGGTAAAGCTCCTGTATTTAGAGGCTGAGAGGAAGCGAGGAACTGGGATGCCGAGCTGGGTGAGTATGGTGGAGAGCTCAACACTTAAGTGGGCAGGAATTTCCAGTAAATAATAAAGCTCCTGCTGAAGAAAAATGATTCAGCTTCAGGTGATGAGTACATATACACTGTAAACGAATATTCTGACAAGCACTCAACGGAGATGTCATTGGCTCTCTAGGAACTAGGCTGGCCAACAACATCACAAGTGAACGTAGAATGAATTGTACTTTACATTAGGGAAACTCAGGGGGGAAGATAAACAATAAAATGATTCTTCAGGAAAGATGATACTATAGTCATGTAATAGACAATCTAAGATTAAGGAAGTGGCTTTGCAGATGAATCACGATAAAGCTATGAACACGGAAGACTTTTCCCTGCTTCTCAGGTTTCCATACAAAGGTTACATGGAAGATTGTAGACTTCAGGAATATCAAAATAGATGTTTTTGTATCCCGTCTTCTGCAAATCTTTAAGAATCAGTGCTTTCCACCTGATCACACCTTCTCGCAAACAATACAACAGAAAAATTAGGTTATTTCTCTACAATACCAAAGAGCAGCAAAGAACTGTTACAAACTGTAAGAAGTGACGAGCCTTTCTCACTTAATAGCTAGGTTTTCTACCGATCTTCTAAAACACTACGGAATACTTGCATGTTTTCATCAGAAAATGCAATCTAGGAAAGGCTTTGCACAAACAAATAGATGATATCTTAGTGTTTGCATTTTTTTTTAACAAGAAACTAGACTGTGCATCCAGGACTAAGTAGAGAAATAGCTGGGCTTAATAACCAAAGAAAAAAATATTTCAGTACAACATAATGGTACAACAAAATAAATACTACTGTAATTACTAATGAGTATTAAGCGCTTCCTGTTCAGAGTTCAACATAGGAAACTATTCTGTTACATCATGAGACGCATCAGAGCAGCTCCTGTTTGCTCTTACAGTAAAAGGACATATGCTTGTCGAAGAACCCAAATGCTATTTCTTCTCTTTCTCTCCTTAAGTCATATTGGGGTGGCTTGACTTTTTTAAATTTAAATAACTGGGACTCCTCAGTTCCCTAAACTTTGACGTGTTCCAGCTGAAGCAAAGTAATTATGCTTCAGAAAATTAACTTTCTGTCTTTTAGATATAGTCAGTTACAGAGTCCTGATCGCCAACACTATCGAGGAACGTTTATCTAAACTATGGATTATGTGGCTGATATACTGTATGATTTTTATGTTTCCCTCTTAGACACTGTCACTTTTACAAAGAAACTTGCAGGATGCGCTTATTAAAATACCAAATCCTCTATGACTGAGCATTAGCAAAATGCAACCTCAGAAAGACTCTAATAATACCACATTTTAACTAGACATTATTAAATATTTACAAAGCTATAACAGTCTGTAGAGATACAATTATAATGCAGAATGACAGGCATCATTAGACATTCCACCTGTAATGCAGAAAGCAACTGAGAAGGCAAAAATTGAAGGGAGGTTGTTCTGTCGTTACAGCATGGATCGGAAGTCAGAACCTTTGTATTTTGTTTCTAACTTTCACCACTGACTTATTTTTGATTGCGTAGAACCACGCTGTATGCACTTAACTTTTACAGACCTCATTATCTGCTTGTTTATAAGTGGAAAATAATCATTGCTCTTCTCAAGGGTGCTGACAGTCTTATTAATTGCAATACATTTTGAGATCATCAAAAGAAATACCACATACAAGTGGAAAGCATAATGGTTATTTTATAAAAGCATTTATTAATCATCAAGATTTGGTTGTAACTTACTTAATTCCCAGTCCATCCTTATTTCTGAAGATAAGGGGAACTCTGAGAGCTTCTCTTTGCACATACTCAAAAGTAAAATCTGTTTGAATAATGAATAAAAAGAATCCAAAATCAATTACAATGGCATTGGCACCTCACGTGACATTTTCTCAGAATGCTCCGCGTCTCCCTTTTCTCACCAAAGAACTCCACTAACACGTAAAGAAAAATATAGAGGTGTATATTTTAGGTCCAAACCGGAAACCAAACGACAGACAATGCTCTCCCAGCTGCTCTCTATTTTTCCTGTTCACTGATGCACATAAAATAGAACCCAGTCAGAGTTTGTCCATTAAGGTCTGGGTTGAAACACGCAGGTTGCAATGAAATAGCAAATGAACAGTTAAAAGATAATCCTAACTAAATTACTGCAAATCAGCCTAGTACTTTCCGGGCAAATGTATAGTTTAAACTGTATGTTTAAGTTTGTACACTTTAAGCTATACATTTCTACTTAGGAAGAAACATGTTTGCTTGTGAGCATTATCTGAGTACAGCAGAAAGCTCTGATTCTGTGAACACTTCATTTTCTTTTTATGTGAAGTTTACTGTTACTTTCAACAGAGTACTC
>VZSC01011761.1:486531-500654 GCA_013398225.1 Steatornis caripensis | reverse complement strand
GCTGGCATCTGTCAGTGAAGGATCCGATTACCTTGCGGAACCTCGCGAAAACTGCTCTGAGAGGCGTCCCAGCTCAGAGGGAGATACACGGTCACAGCCTGCTGTGGTCCCGGAGAGCTCAAAGGGTCTCGCTTTAGAACCATTATTTATAGAATCGCAAGATAATTGACTTTGGTCAATGTTATCATTTTATGGCCACAATTCTTGTCAGATAATTAGTCTTGGTGTGTCTCAGATATGGGCTGCGACCCATGCAGGAGAAGATTTAGGTACATTTCCCGGGTAACAGGAGTTCTGGAGATGTTCAGGGAGCGCCTAATCACTTCAACTCACTGTATTTGCATTAGGAGTTCCAGGTGCAGTTAGGGAGTGCCTAATTGTCCCAACTCGCTGTGCTCATCCTGGGACAGAGAGGTACCGTATTACTTCATATCTTGGCTCACTGTACCAACAGGCAGGGTCGGAGAGTGCCCAATTATCCTGGCTCTTTGTTCTTATATGGTGCTGAATGATCTGACATTGCAATGCGGCTTGTTAGTAGGGGGAAGCGGGGCCTACACCACAACAGGTGCCTGTGTGATAATCATTGAAACATAGAATCATAAAATTAATTGGGATAGAAAGGACCTTTAAAGATCATCAGGTCCAATCCCCTGCCATGGGGAGGGACATCCTTCACTAGATCAGGTTGTTCAAAGGCCCATAAAACTGACCTTAAACACTTCCAGTAACGGGGCATCCACAACTTCTCTGGGCAACCTGTACCAACATTTCACCACCCTCATTGTAAGGAATGTCTTCCTTATGTCCAGTCTGAACCCATTTTCTTTCAGTTTAAAATCATTAGCCCTTTGCTCTGTCACTACAGGCTCTGGTAAAAAAAAATATCTCTATCCTTCTTATAAGCCCCTTTTACATATTGAAAGGCTGCAATAAGGTCTCCGCTGATCCTTGTCTTCTCCACACTGAACAACTCAAGTCTCTCAGACTTTCTTCAGAGAGATGTTCCAGCCCTCTGATCATTTTCATGGCCCTCCTCTGGACCTGCTCTGACAGGTCTATTTCTTTCTTGTACTGGGGACCCCAGAGCTGCATGAAGTACCCCAGGTGGGGTCTCATGAGCACAGAGTAGAGGGGAAGAATCACCTCCCTTAACCAGCTGGCCACACTTCTTTTTATGCAGTCCAGGATATGATTGGATTTCTGGGCTGCAAGTGCACATTGCTGGCTCATACCCAATTTTTCATTCACCAGTATCCCCTAGCCCTTCTCCACAGTGCTGCTCTCCATTCATTCACCATTCATATTTAAGAAAGGACAAAAAATGCTGCACAGCAGCTGTGAGAGAGGAGTGAAAAAATATAAGAGAAACAACCCTGCAGGCATTGATGTCAGTGAAGTGGGAAGGGGAGGAGGTGCTCTGGGCACTGGAGCAGAGATTCCTCCATGACCTGAGGACAGGACCGTGGTGACAGAGGTTGTTGCCCTGCAGCCTGTGGAGGACCATGCTGGAGCAGATACCCACCCTGCAACCCATGGATGACCATACAGTGGAGAAGGCTACTGCATCCTGTGGAGAGGAACCTTTGCACGAGTAGGTGTTCTGGAAAGACCTGTGACCTATCAGGGACTTGTGCTGGAGCAATCTGTTCCTGAAGGACTGTACGTGTGGAAAGGACTCATGTTGGAGCAGTTCTTGAAGAACTGCAGCATGTGGAAAGGACCTACACTGGAGAAGTTAATGAAGCAGTGTATCCCATGGGAGGGATCCACACAGGAGCAGGGGAACTGTATGAGCAGGAAGCAGCAGCAGCAGAGATGAAGACTAATCTCAACCTCCATTCCTCATCTACCCTGTGCTGTTCAGTGGGGAGAAGGTCAAGTGCCAGGAGTGAAATAGAGCCTGGGAGGAAGAGGACTGGTGAAGGGAAGGTGGTTTGAGTTTTGTTTTTGTTTCTCACTGTCATACTCTGTTATTAAGTGGCAGTAAACTCAATTTTTCCCAAGCTGAGTCTGTTTTGCCTGTGACATTAACTGATGAGTGATCTGCCTGTCTTTATCTCAACTCATGAGAGTTTCTATCATATTTTCTCCCCCTGCCCTTCTGAGGGGAGGGATAGAGCGGCTGATGGGCATCTGCCAGACAGACAAGGTCAATATCCATACCCTATTTGCAAAGTTATTTGAACTAGCAAAGTTAAGTGGAACCTGATAATTTTACCATATGGAATAACCTTCACACTGTATTCTCTTTAAAAACTCTCCTTCCCCTTGAATTTTAGAGACAATTCAGGGGTTTTATTTGCATTGAATATCTAAAAATTGGCATTTATTTATCTTGATATTTTTGCTAATTAAAATTCTGAACAGCTTTTTGTTCTTTTTATTTCCAATTTGCACATTACCTATATTGGTTTAAGGTGTGTTAATTCTCAAATATCCTTATATACAATTCTGTCATTTAAATAAATAAAAATGTGTTATCTATAAAATCTGAAATGCAATTTGTGATTAGAATTAGATTTTTTTAAAGTAAATTAAGTTGAGATACAGGTGATTGTTAAAGTACATGTAAATATTTTCATTTGATTATAAAAAGTAATTATGTTGACAAGCAATACATTTGAAAGTGAAAGTGAGGTTATGAAAAATTAATGTAATCATTGAACTGCTTGATAGCTCTTGAAAATGTGATAATAAAATAAATGAAGGAGATGTCACTTTGCAGACTAGAAAAAGCAAGGTTTGGACAAAAGTAAATGTTCTAAGAAAATCAAATAATGATATGAAATTGAAAATGCTGTCATAGTCAAATATAGGCTTCAGACATTTATTTCTGACATGCATATAACATAAAATTCCCATACTTCTATGCCTGGAATATTTTACTAAAATAAAGTTGCTGTGAAGTTATTAACTGGAAAGATCCATTGGCTTAAAAGGGACATTTAATGCTTCCTAAATATATGTTCTGTCATGAACATGGGCTTTCCTAAGTAGTCTGGTCAACCAAATTCTTCACTCATTCTTATGTCATGTTTCCAGAGTTTTGTTTCAGAAAAATTTTTGGAAGACTAGCCCACATCATAATAGAGCATCATGCCCATGAAAAGAAGTATCCCTATGATATATCCCTGTAAAAAATACAATAACAGTTATTTGGGCCTAAGAGAAGAATCCTAGCCATAGAACTAGGTGTTCAGGCTCTCTATAGAGATTGACAGAAGAATTAAACACCTCTGAATGATACTACAAAAAGTATGATGATGTACTACAAAAAGTATGGCAATGCATTTAGCCAACAGGAGGTGCTAAGCAAGCAGATTTGGATTATAACATTGTTTTACACTGGGACTAAATGCAAGGGTCAACCCTTGGGTAAGTGTATTATTCTGCTTCTGACACTTGGCATCCAAAAGAACTTGAGTAGACTGTAAATGGTTTGTCCAAATGTGTAATTCAAAAAACTATTGCTGAGTTGTTGCTTAAGGTCGAAACAAAGTTCTGTCTGATGTTTGCAATAATGTATTTCTGCATGGCCAGTACAGATTAACCACCTGAAAGCCTAGCTCCTGCTTATGGTCCATTGATAGCCACAAGGAAGACTTCAGAAATGTTCAGCCCATGGTGACAGAGTTGCTTACTACAATAATAACCTCCTTTTCAGTGGGCACTGTCTCATCAGTTGAAGGTAATGATATTATTACATAATAGTCATTCAGAAAGCGGAAATCGTAAGAGCTGTGTTATGCCCAGGCTATAAAGTTCTATCTCGCACATCCCAGGAGAATGTGTAAGCAGAGGACTGAAGTACACTTTTACAGTTCAAACAGACATACTAGATGGAGAGATCAGGGGAAGGAGACAAAAAGAAAAAAGATCTAGTACACAAGCAGTTAGGGCAGTTGTGTTCTGCTGTCTGCACTCATAGTTGAGTACTTTTAATCAAATTATTTAGATTAAAGCATAGAAACAGTGAGAATGAAAGGTCTGAAATACAATACTTGTCTCTCTAGGCAAACCCTGAATGCTAAACAAGAATTATGCTGTTCATGTTTTATACAACTTCTGAAGCAGTTTCTTTTCTATTAGCCTTACAAAGCAAAGCTAGAAAGGGTACTTCTACATGGCTATATTTAAGAAAGCAATCAGGAGCTTTGATTAAGAACCAGCTCTTCAGTTCTGACACCTAGGATAATGATATGATTTCCCTTTAACATCAGGCACTCCAGACCACAGATGAAGAGCACCATTATTGCCTACAGTCAATCATGCCAGCACTAAGGCAGGCTCGGAGAGCCAGCGACCAGTCCAGGAGCTAGGGCAGCCTGCAAAGCTGTCTTACCTGCCCCCTGGGTATGCTGATTGACAGGCTGAGAAACTGAGGGAAATGAAATGTAAATCAGAAGCTACAAAAACTACGCTGTTTGTTCTAGGCCTCTGTCGTGATTTGACCAAATGCAGTATTCCATTTCATCCACATCATGCTCAATATAAAGCTGAGGGATCACAAGGGTCACTCCCTCTCCTTTCATGGCCAGGGGACTGAGGACACTGATAGGCTTTAGCTACCCTAAGCAGCCTCACCTGGTGCTTCTGCCCACACCTGTGGCCCAGGAGCCTGTTTCAGTCCAGCATGGGGTTGTCAGGTGTTATCCTAGTGATGTTGCGGGATACTGCTCTGCAGCTCTGTCCAGCTCCTTGCTCAAGCATCAGAGGAGAACTCTTGCCTGATTCTTCTGCCTTTGATCCTAATCCATGCTTTCCTGAATCCAGTTCCTGCCTACTGCTGAGTACAGCCTGCGACTTTCCTGTGGTGTGCCCCACAGCATCTGGGTGATGTATTCGTCATTAGGGAGGGGGGAGCTTGATATTGGTTTTGTATATATTTGCATACATATTTCGTTATTGTTCTTCCTATTATTACAATACCTTATTATTATAGTTAGACTAAAGCTGTTTTAACTTTTCCAACCTGTATGTCTCTTTCCCCACTTTTAAGGAGGGAGGGGGTTAACAAAGGGTATCTGCCATCTGTTTAATAACCAGCCCAGCTTTGAACTGTGACAGCCTCACTGGATCAGAGGCAGGGCAGTACAAGCAATATGAGATGCTCTGATGCTCAAATATGTGGCTATGTTTCCCAAATGCATGAGAACTGTTTACCATTGTTCTTACACAAAGTGAAATGAGAATATCATGTCATTGCCTATAATAGAAAAAGAATGCTTTATCTGGTAGTGAGCCAAAACTTTTTGTGGAGGTTAAGATTTGAAGACAGTGGAGAACAGTGACATCAAATGAGTAGAATTTTGGAACCTTCATTAATAGAGGAAAACTGAAGATGGTTATGCTATGAGAGCACAGAGTACGGTTTCAGTGTTGTTAGAGAGAAAATTAAATATTCTTTTCCTTGTAAATTGAAAACATCCATATCATATATCGTGCATTTTAAATATGTATGTGGTTATGCAGTTTGAATATAAATTTTTAAGTATGACAGTGTTTTTAATATTGTATATGTTAGTGTATGTACTATTTGACTAGAGACTGTCAGCGACCGATCAGATTGCATCTTACATGCAAAAAACATGTAATGTTAGCTCTAGTTGAACTCTACTGATCAGCATTTTATTACTGAGTCCTTTTTTTGCAAAATAATTACAAAATGACAGGAATATGTGCACATTCTAGAGGACTGACAACAGAAAGAATGTGTGGATACTTGGTCTGTAAAATGAAAGAAAATAAAGAAGAAAAAAAGAGCAGTATGGAGCTTGTTAGACATAGAAGACAGATAAATAACTAAATAATTTGAAGAGAATGTATTTATATTATAGATATAGAAAGAGCAAACTTTGATCTGTCAAAGGTACTGTTGTTCAGTCCATGCAGTCAAATAATGTCAAATCTTTGGGAAGAGGAATATAGCAAAACCATATGTAATTCAGAATAAGAAGCAAAAGATAAATAAATGCTATATTAATTATGAACGTTAGGGGATAATATTTCTAGGAAGAGTTTATTGATTCCATTTTAGATGTGACAATGTTGGTTATGACTTTGACATCTCAGGAAAACGTTGTAGTTAGTACAAATGGATGAGACCAGGAAAAGAAAAGTAAAATAAAAATATCCATTTAACAAATAAGAAATAAAAAAACTAGATGTAAATCAGAGTCTGATACATAATATGAAGGATGCAGTAGCAATCAGTATAATTCAAAGCATATTATTAAGCCAGTTCAACAACAGTAACAGAATTCTATGAAATGATTATTCTTGTAAATTTCTAGTACATGGACTTACAAATTGCAAGTTTCCTGTTCTGCTACAAGACACAGGAATACTACTTTCTTATTACTCACTCTTCATTTCTACTGCTTGCTTTTCAGTCAAGTTAACTTTTTGGGGGATTTTGTTGCATTTTTACTGCAAATGGAATTAAGAAAAAATATGTAGGATTTAAAAATACAGTATTGAAAAACTGTACGTAAGGTATAATCAGTTAGGAGCTGGAGCTGACCAAATGAAACTCATTCTTGGACATCATAATACTTTCATATTTCCCCTTTTATGTGAGGTGATTGAATGTCATCTATGCTACCTACTTCAGATCTTTGGCTACATCTGGTGTCCTTGCAGAATAAAATTTTTAATTGAGCTGTGTCTGTGGTAGCCCTATCATAAATCCATTAGTATGTGAATGATATTTAGCAGTTTTCCTTCCTGAGAGTTCGAAACACTTAGTGAAGAGCGTAATCATCAGTAGTATTATTTAAAATGTGTGTTAAATACAGCATAAGAAGTTAAAGTGTAATGCTGAAAGTCAAAGTCAGCAGCAGAGTTGTAGATAAAATCTGGGTACACTATGTCCCAACTAAACCATAAATACAAGCTCAAATTCCCTCTCGGGGCACACTATACCATTTTATTATAGGGTTCCATTCTTTTTAGAAGTTTGCCTTTGAAAATAGAAGTGACTTATCACTGGATTAATCAGAGAGGAAGTTAATAGCTGAATATAATGAATGTTCCAATGGAAGAAGTGACACTGACCTAAACACTGAAGCTAGACACAGATACACTTCTGTATTGATGGCTACTGATTTCTTTGCTCCTTTGTATGTTGCATATAAAGTAATGATATAGGAAAATAGATCCATATCATTGAATAAAATTTGTCTTGTGCCTAAGGAAATTGATTCCTCATACCTAAGGAATCTAAATTCTATTTCCAGCTCTGCCACAAATGTCCTGTGTGATTTAGAACTACCTTTCAGCCTCACTGAGACATTGTCCTGTAAGTAAAAACCTCTTAATGTCTCTGAGACAAAAATAGAATTGCTAAAATTTTTTTTGATCAATGATTTAAAGGCTCTATGGTATTTTCATCAAAAGCAGTTCTTCTTTCGCTTAAACAGAAACATTGCATCAATGCTATGCTATCTGCCTACACGTTTCTTGTGTTGTGTAGAGGTCTGACGCCTGCCTTTCATTGTTTTGGTGTAGTTAATACAAACAACCATTATTAATATAGTTCTGTGGAGCATTATTGGTAAATGTTCTTATTATATGATTAACAAGCTTCAAACTGTACATATCCATTAGAATTTATAGTAGATGAGTCTCACAAATGTACCATGAATATTTGAATATCATTAATGCAATGATAGTAAAGGTCTCAGTCTCTTTATCAACTGAAATTGTCACTTGTCTATTTTATATAATTGTGAATTTTTCTTCATATTAGCTAAAAAAAGAGAATCTTTCTTTCTAATGCAATTATGACCGCAATTGTTAACCTACATATAGAAGACACTATTGCTTGTCTCACAAATAAACATCAGAGCCGAGCAATGAAAAAGAGATCGAGCAATGAAAAAGAACAACACATTCATGTAGAATTACAATGAAAAAAAAAATCAGCAAAGATAAATCATCATCTCATTAGGCAGTCTCTGATATCTGAAGATTTGTAATGCATTTTCTCCATCAAAAAGTTACTTGAAAATTTTTCACTACATGGCTCCTTTCTCTACAGTAGATTGACCATTGGTATTATTTGGTACAGCAGTTCTTAATTATAAATGTGAAAATAACAAAGTTTTATTATTTCTTTCCCAGATTATTATATGTGCTAATTACTTTATTAATTCCTTTTTCTCAGGCTACATTTTTTTACTTTAAAATTGTCTTCTAAGAGGCTTTTGAATGAAAGAAAGGAAAGATTTAGAAAAACAGTACTCCAAAGAGTACTATATATTCAATGACAAATACAGTTAAAGAACAGCTCAGTTTAGAAAATTTTGCCCTTATATATTTACCAATATTAAGGATACTGAATAAACAAGTGGATGCAATGTTGAAATTTTACAGCTCTAGGCCATATTTTTGACAAGCCTGCTAATTAGCTCAGAACTAATTAGAACTAATAAAAAGCAACATTCCAAACACTTTGTGGTTTATTTCATTTTTATAGGGAAGGTTGAAAGTTTAGGGTAATGATTTGTTCTCAGGCCTTAACAAAAAGCCAAACAAATGCTCAAGGTTACTTGAGATTTTTAAAGAGATGTACCTCACTAGTGAGGAGTGTGCTGCTTTATCTTCCTACCAAACCCAGCATGTATTTTATTAAAAAGATCAAAAGATTAATAACCCTTACTTTGCTGATCTGTTCCATTAAAAAACTTATGGGAAAAATTCAATTCTGATATGTATATGCCCACTGTCAATATAACAACAAACAAAAGGTTTTATAGCTGACTAAATCTTATTAATATGACTAACATTAATACAGCAACTAATAAGCAGGTTTTGCTGTTTACAACCTGAATACATAAAGAATACAACCAAACTGCAAGCAAACTGCACATATATTTTGTGTCTATAAATGTATGGTGGCTATTGAAAGCACAAATGAAACTTGATCTATGTTAAGAGATGAGGAAAAGGGGAGAAGACTAGCTCCTTAGATAATTTTGTAACCTGTAAATTGTAAGGTAGACTTTGTTTTAATTAGTGAACTGAAGAACTAGCTGTCCTAAAATTTCTTTGTCATTTTTACAGTACTCTGAAAAGTAATAACTAGAAACATAAATTCTGTATGTTATATTGAATTTTATGTACTGCCAGCATGAAGAGCGATCTTCAAAAGTCAAAAGCTCTCTTGCATTTCAGCTGAAGGCTTTAGGATATAAAGGTAAATCCTCCGAATACTAGTAGTGGATGTTTTGTTAGGCAATAAAGATTGCTGCACACAATGCATCATGAACACAGTCCATAACCTTAACAGGATAATCACAGTCAGGGACCTTCAAGTTTCCTCCCACTTGCCTGTAACTATCATTTAGGAGAAGCCCTAAGGGAGCTGATGAATGTGAAGGTATGATTTTTAGCCAAGCAATAAGAGTCAGTACCTGTGGAACAGTCAAATATATTCTTCAGGAACAGAAGAATTTTCAGGCAGGGTGTGTGTGTCTATATCTTTTAAAGCAATTTTTGTCACTTTGGCAATTGACTTTAGAAAGAATCAGTGAGTAATGCTGGAACTCAATGACCCCCTTTCCTTGGTTCAAATCTTCTTACTTTCTGTTTGAAGAAATATTTTCCATACATCTACTAAACATTTCCAGAAAAGCCTTAAGGGGAAATTCACTTACAGAAGAGTGCTACATCCTATGCAATCAACTCCCAAATCTTTCTGTGGAAGCTCTAACCCTTCCCCATGCTACAAGATTTTCACATGCCCAGAATGTTTTCCTCAGTCACAGTTTTCCCCATCAGCAGCTCTGCAATCTCTACAAGATCCCAGTTTTTGCCCTTGACAGGATACACAAAATTTTTTTGTTGTTGTTTGATTCATCACTGCTGGAATATTAAAAGCTGCTGACAGCAAATGGTAATATGCACAATAGAAGTTTGTTACTGATTCTGAAAACTACCCGATCCTTTCCTAAATTAGAAAAGTCAATAGAGTAATTGGAATAAAAGCTAGTTATTTTCTTTTGTTAGAAATAATGTATAGCTGACATATGGATTTCCTGGAAAACACTGGGGTCTAGCAGTTACACTAGGTTTTTGGAGTCATAGACAACTGTGTGGGGTTGAATATTACTGAAGCAAATATCTACTTCCCAGTGTCTACTACGCACTGTGGAAGACCGAATCCACTAAGCCAGACCTTAGCCTCGTCCCAAGTGAATTCAGTGACAGCTTGAAAAACACGCTATATATTTTCTTCAAGTGTAACCAGTATAGGAATTCTCAATAAAATTAATTTTCTGTGCTTAAAGACAGTAGGAAAAATAAAATTTGAGATAGAAGAAAGAAACAAAACACAGTTATTGCTTTGAAAGGCACTTTTAAATGATCTCCATTGCAAAAATAATGTTTTTATTCTCATATTCCATTTAAAACCCCTTTATTTTCACAATAAATTAACTGTCTTTGAAACTGACGTTCTTCATGGCAGAAGCATAGATTGTACTGGTCCCTGGGAGCAGACTAACACTCTTCATAAAATTACTTAGTAATTCATCATGGTCCTACACTGCACAAAGAAAACTAATTGAATTAGATCATACAGAAAGTTTGTTAGGTTACAAAGAAAGCCATCCAGTAATATCTGGATTTAAAAGTTATTTCATCTAGACATGGAAGGAAAGGGAAAAAAAAAAGAGCTATAGCCAAATAAAGAAATTAAGTTTTCATAGAACAGAACAAGGTATAAATTCAATCCTACCCTGGAAATATAGCTAGTGTGCCAGGCTGGGGTGGGGAGAGGGAATTATTTCATTATATTAGTAGCTACCTATATAGAAGAGAACAATATCCTGTCTCAATACAAAACTTTAGAAAGAAAACAGAAGTAACTGTTGAACTTCATTTTGGTACCTGAAAGTTTTATCTTCTTTAAGCTGATTTAGATTTCAGTGAACTAGAAAATAAGAAGACAGTCTCACTAAACCAAGGGAACATTGATGATTAAACAATTCTAAATTGTGTCTGAGCTTGCTAATCAACCAAAAAGAACTTTTTTAAAACTTTAGTTTAGAGGGGAATGATTGCTCGTTATCACAGGAAGAGACTGTTTTTCCCTGTTCAGAGTGCGTTAGGTTTGGGAGCTGATCAGTCTGCATGTACTGAAGAAACGTGAGTATAATATGAAGTACTTTATCAATTGGAGGCAGTCAGTGAGACTGAACGGACTTGCTGACAGCTTGGTGTGACACATACTTTCTCCTTACCTATCCTTAGTAAGGTCGATTAGTGATTCTTTCAATTTCCCTAGTTTACAAAGCATGAGACCTCTACCTTAGATGTACCAGGTAATACATAAATGACTCCTGTCTGTCCTTAGCATTTGCTGACCTGCCAAATGCCAGGGATCACTGATCACACTGGAAGTTCACCATGGAATGGAACAAGGTGTTTAAAAAAAGTCATTTGTTTTTGTTACACTGACCTCTACAAATGTCCTCATATTCTCATTAGCAGTTCAGACAAGATAGAAAACTGGTTTTGCACTGGAGGAGAAAATACAAGATCATCTTACACCCTCTCAGCAACAGTAGACAATTCAGTATAATGGCTTATGGTTAGATCTGTAAAATGGACATAGATCCCAAGATACTAGACACTGTGGCATCATTTGCTCAATCTGGAGTTTGGAATGGTGCCCAAATGTGCCTAAGTTCTTTTTTTTATTTTTCTTTTTTGTAAACTTAAATGCTTTAAAAATATTTTTTTCAAAGATAATGCTTTACCCTTTCTAAGAAATAATTATTTTCAAATGTTCTTTTCTAATGTAAGTAGTAGTCTCACAATAGATAAAATGTCAGCTGTCCCTGTGATAATGTCTGAAAACCAGAACTCCATCAAAAGTGTACTAGAGAGGAAAAATTTCTTCTTCTCGCCTCATTAGCTGTGAAATGGATTCAAGGCAGGGATAGAGATTTTCCTCCTCTTTGTCCAGATGTTTTGGAATATATAAGATATGAGATTTGGACATATTTGTAGAAGAGTGAATGGGCCATTTTGGGTCTTCCACTTCCTAGGTGAATTCTGCAATCACTATGCTATTGCATAAAAATGGGAATTTGATTTTTTTAAAAAAAACACAGAGTATCAGGGCTTGGGGTAAACTGGCAGAAAAAATAAATCTGAGCTCCTTGAATAATATGATTTGGATAAGTGATAATATACTTATTTATAGATATTTAAAAGCATAGCATGAAAAATCTTTAAAATATAATATTCTTTTTCTTCTTAATTTTTCAGCAGTCATTGACCTATTAGCCAACATTCTGACAAAGAGATGACTACCCATAGCTTATACACATCTTTTGATGACAAAAAGGTATCCATCTTCCTTCCAGATAATGCCTAAATGCTTATTTTCTTGAAATTAAACAACGTATACAGAAGAAATCGTGGTTCTTTCATAGCATGTCGTGATAAAACAGTATTTTATAAGACTATATTAGCCAAATTTTTTTAGAATATTTACTTTTTGAATAAAAATATTCTTTCTTCTCACTTTGTTTTACCAAAATAGGAGAACTTCAGAAAAGCAACAAACAATCCCTTCCCTCCTACATAATACACCAACAGATCTATGCTCAGTGAAATGTGTGTTCCAGCATGACAGAATCATGGTTCTCACTATTGTCTTGCAACCACTGTAAAAGAACCACAGGAAAATGATGTTCCCAGTGTAGAATTGTTTCCACCCATAAAAAAACGTAATAGTTGAGGAATTCTTTGCAAATATGAAATAGGATTATAAAATAAATCAAATGATAAAAAGGAGACCCACAGTTTCAGCTGGTGGAAATTAACAGAGTTCCACTGGAGACAAAGGAACTTATTTATATTATGTGAAGATTTGCTATTATTTGATATTCAGGGAGCTCAGAGATGAAGAGCTGTAAGGCAAACAGTGAAATAGATTAGAGAAAGGGAGAAGTAAGGAATGAGAAGGCAAGCAGAATACATATATATTCTGATTGTGTGGATCATCTGTCCCCCCAGAAACCCCAGTAAGCATGGAGAGGCCACACATCCATTGGAAACACCTAGCATACTTACTAAGAACTCACTCTATCTCATTATAGTCCTTCCTGAGGCTTGTCTTTCTCATTTCAACTCATATAGTGGAACAATTATCGAAGCATATAACTGTGCCAGAGTCTTGCTTTGGGCCCTGTTGGCTGCTACAGTTGAAACCACAGTAATTAAGGTAATATAATTGTTTTTGAGATAAGCTTGAATTCTCTGAGTTTCTGCTTTATCATGCCTGGATTTTTTATGCAAACTAGTCTTCTGAAAGAACAATATTTGCTAGCCCACAGAAAAATGCATGCAGCATTCTTCATGTTAAAAAAAGAAAATCAATATCCCTGTACTTATAAGACAATACTTAAAATGTTGGAAATACTGATGCAAAAGGACCCCATTCAAAAGCCATTAGTATGCTTTACAGTGCATTTCTTTCCATTTAGTGAGATGAGCCACTAGAGCAGGACTTAACACGCTAAGGGAAATTTGGGCTTGTCTTCGTACATCAGGTACAGGTAGTCATGTCAGCTCTGCCCACAGCTGGAGCTGTCAGATGAGGCTTACTAGTACATCCCAGCTGCACATTAATATTCTGGAATACAGCTCAGAATAGAGGTAATTTCCATGTTATGTTCAGTACTGACATAAGGCAGCTATGCTACTCTTGTATGCTACTCTATGCTTGTGCATATCATGTTTTCCGGTGATCATCCTGTGCATGTTTCTGTCCCACATAGCCTAGTCATGATGTTTCTACATTAATTTAACACTCCTAGAAGTATCTTTCTTAATATAAATGACTTGATTTAGATTGGGAACGCATAGCTGCTGATTCTGTCACATATGTGTTATTTCTACGGACAAGCGTAGTTTACTCTTCAAACTAGAATTAATATCATAGAATCATAGAATCATAGAATGGTAGGGGTTCGGAGGGACCTCTAGAGATCATCAAGTCCAACCCCCCTGCTAAAGCAGGTTAGCCTAGAGCAGGTTGCACAGGAATGCATCCAGGCGGGTTTTGAATATCTCCAGAGAAGGAGACTCCACAACCTCTCTGG
>VZSC01011761.1:467760-478797 GCA_013398225.1 Steatornis caripensis | reverse complement strand
AAAAGTATACTAGAATATGCTTTTACATCTTAAGTCAAGAAAAAAAACCTTAAGAAATGGAAATGTGGGTAAGAGGAAAGATGAAGTCAAGGATCAATGAATAGTCTAGGATACACTGGTTAGTAATAGTTAAAGTAAAAGAGATGTCTATTTGAAATCATTTGGAAAAACAGTAACATATTTTCAAAATAAATAAAGAAGAAGAGCAAAGGTTATATCCTGTATTCCATACCACATAAACACAAAGCAGATGAAATCTGATCTGAAAACAGAAATCTGGCTGAGAATCTGTGCAAAACTGTCTCACAGCTATTAATATTAGAAAATTATAATCACTTGTAAATCAATAAGGCATAAATGTAGGAGTGCACAGGACTAGAAGCTATAAAAAAGATTAATTTACAACTTAAAAAATAAGAGATGATGTTACAAGCATGTGACAATCATTTTAAGACATATATGTGAAAAATCGCCAAATGCCAGAGTTTGTACTTTCTTTTTATCTCTGAATGACTGAAGGCTTAGCCCACTAGTCAGTTGTGTAGCATGAACTGGTAACATGGACTAAATAACCAGAATGAAGGTCAGGAATACTTTGTATTTGGAGAAGTAATCTTGACAATATAGCACAGAAAATTACTACTATTCTCCACAATTTAACATTGGCAAATGCAGTATACTTTTTTATGCTTTATTACCAATAAAGGATCATCTTGTTTTAAATTTACAGTACACTGCAATGTCAAGATATTATTGCTAATATTCAGACTATGCTTTCTCTTAACATAGTTCTTACACATGAGTTTCCTTCTGTTGTTCTAATTTTTAATCTCACTTATCTGTCTTTAAGCTGATGACTAGTTTAGGAATACACAAACAAAAAAATAGATCTGATATATTGAAAACAGTGAAACTCTCAGGATTTTGAAGTATAGTTAGTTACAATGATTCTGAAACTCTCTCCCCAACAAAAAAGTAAGAAATAAAGATATTAACAGTTATGGAAGGAAATTTATGAAGAAAATCAAAATACTGAAGATACATAAAATCTAGAAAATTATATTTTGGAGTATGGTAAGTAAAGAAAGTTAAATAAAAAATTATTTTTACCTAAGGACAGGAAATCTATAAAACTATGAGAAAAGCTATTTACATTTTACAAAAAATGGATACTTCTAAATGATTTAATAGTGAATTGTGGAATCTGCCAAATGCCAAAACAAAATAAAACTATTAAATGAAGTTAGGAGGATTAAGGAGGATAGGTCCCTAAATACCTCAAAAAGACCCTCAACTCCTTATTGCACTAAAAAACTTAACAAAAGACAACAAATGCCATTTGTTTAAGTTGTTTCCATAAATGTTTGTTGACTTTTGCTGACTACAGACAAACAGACATTTTAGGACTAGGATTATCTTTAAACTGTTACAGTAATTTGATTCTGCAGTGCTTACATTGTTTAAAGTATAGTAGCAGATCATGTTTGAATAATTTTTATTCTATGAGACAAAGTTTACAGCTTTTGGTTAGTGATGGATGTCATATTTGAAATTTGGAATCTATCTTTTCCAATTTAAGAAGTATTGATAGATATAATCAGTAATTTTCAGTAGTTTTACCTTTCTTTTTTTCTTTTTTTAGTGCAGTGAACTAATATTTTTTTCTAGGCAGATCCACATTTTAAATTTGCATCACTCCATAAGGACTGGAGAAATAGGAATTAACTGATATTAGGCTTTGCCTCACTTCTTAATTTATGCACCCACTGCAATGCAAAAATAGCAAAATAAAAATTATCTGTTTTTTACTTTTACTCTACAAGAATTCAGAAATAAAGGTAAATGTAAATTGGAAAATTTATTTTGTTATCTAGGGAATTTAATTTCGTAATGAGATAACTCATCCTGACTATCCCACCCAGAAGATCCATCGAAACTTCAGAATGCATTCATCTTGATAAAGTTTTTTATGTAATTTAAACTTGTATATTCAGATTTAGCAATAAAATAATTACCTTTAAGAGTTATGCAATGACAACAAATAGCAGAGCATATTATTGTGCAGCAAAGTAACTGTAACAATTGATGTATTCTGGTCTGGACTTAGTTTAAAACAGCAATTATTTCTGAAAGTGTGATGTGAGAGTTTTAACTTCTGAAAGATGTGATAGTGTGATCTGCTCACACAAATATCCTACCAGGACAACTTGCGTCAGAGAATGAAAAAAAAATGCAGGCTTAACAGTGAGTTTTCACTGAAGGTGATGGTATTACAATTGAATGAACTACACCAATAAACAGCAGGTTTTCACTTTTGCACATCCCACACGTAGTCAGCTCAAATGTTTCGTTCTTCAGACCGGGAAGGGATATTCTGGAGGCCACAGATTGAAAAACTCACACTGAAAGTTGAATAGCCAGCTTTCTTCAGCATTTCCCTAAGTGTTATCTGTGTCATCCTACTCTACACAGGTTCTCTGATTAATTTGAAAAAGGCTGAACAGCTTCTCTGGGAGAGCTGGGTGACATGACTAATGTGTGCTTCTCTTTCATTCTTTCATATCCCTAGAGAAGTGTGGCTGTTATAAGACCTCTCCCAATTGGATCAGTTGGGGGCTTTTTCTGTTGCGTTTTAAGCATGCACATTACTGTTGTTATGTGCTAAATATTACGTAGCTTTATATAAATTTGACATATAATAAAACCAAAACATCAGGTTAGAAAGCCACACATATTATCGCAGCCCACTTAATTCGTCAAAGGAAGTATCAGCACCACAGACTGCAGTCTTTCCTTAGTACAGGGACCTCTTGTTAGAAGCCGCTAGCAACAGTGAAGGTAAATGAACCCATTTTATAACCTTACCAAGCAGCATAAGCAAAATTTTAAAAATAATATTAAATGTTAATCATAAATTGTAAAAGAACAACCTTTTGTTACTATTTTAGTCTTTGGTTAAGAAATTCAGACTTGTTAGTGGTTTTGACCACGAGTAAGCCATATTTCAGGGTGAACTAAAATGCAGACAACAAGCTGCAGGATTTAAAACTCCCAGTCAGAGGAAATGTTCCATGGCTCTAAAAAGATAGATAATTGAATCAGATTACATATTATTGCTGATTTACACATATGACTGAAATGAAAAGAAAAACTACAAAGCTGTTAAATTTGTTCATGGTAGAAAAAAGTAACCAGCAAGCTAAACTCTGACAAAATTGGACTGCTAATACATAAGAGATGAATTTTGAGAATTTACACTGTACAGTAAGTGTTTATGACTTCAGTTAAACAGCCTACTCCTTTCTAAATATTCCAGACAACATGAAATAATTGAAAAACTTTAAAAAAATCAAGCACTGTTTTAAACTAGGTACTCAGCTGTACAGACAGAATGGAGGTCCAGGTAGCTTAAGATTTAAAAAAACCCCTACAAATAAATAATATTACACTTGCTATATTAATTTTCTATTTTTCTTCTAGGAAGCCAAATCTCAAATAATTTCATTACTCCTTTTCTTATATTAACTGAAATAGTTCCAGATGTATAAGTAAGATATTATATCCAGAGCTTTCCCTTATATTGTTTGGGGTCAGTTTTGTCTCCTAATTCTATAACATAGCCAAAGCACTAAAGCAAATTTACCATATAATGACATTTTCTGGAAGGCACTCAGATACTATAACAAATGTTAGCACCCTTGATTCATAGTCAGGAGCCCAAATAAGTAGAGCAATTATAGGGCACATACTACATTGAAATTTGTAAGTGGTTTGACTGCTTGACAGATGAGAGTGAAAAGCAATTTTGCTTTTGACATGTTAAAAACTCAAAGAAAAATATTTTTCCATCACTAGAAAAAAAGATGTAGGTGAAAAAAACACCTGAAATCTGATACAACTGAAAGCTAACTACAAAGTCTTGTGCAGCAGTTACATAAACAACTTTAATTCTCCCTTTTCTGAATAACATGATCAATAAAAATGGAAAATCAATAAAAATAACTACCTCTTGAGAGTATGAGCCACAAATGAAACTCCTTTCATTTTACTTAGGGAGGAGTCAAATTAATATCTTCAGCTGATCAGAAGAAAAAGACAGCAGAAAACTACTTTTTATGCCTCTTATTCTGAAAATACAGCTCAGCCAGATCATCAAATCTGTAATTGGTAGGAGACAATGTTTACTGATACAGGCTCTTAGATATAATGATAATCTGAACTATTAGACTTCTAAAAATTATGTTAACAATACAGTTTTTAGTTTAATATAGATTATTCTCTTTTGTACAGAACAAGATTTTTAGTGTAATTCAGCTAGTACAAAAAATAATTTCCCAGTGCTCATTTAGCTTTACTTTGATATCATTCTTTACACCAAAATTAATGTCTTAATATCCTACAAAAGATGATGGAAAATAGATGAAAGAAGAAAAACATGTCTGTGTTATGTACAAAGTTTGAATTCACTTACAAACTATCAATAACGAAAAAAATCACATAAAATTAGGCAAGAGAGAACTAATCTTGAGTTTACTTAATTTTGATTAATTTTCTCACCAAGAGAGAATAGCAGCTTCTTGGATTGCCTGTAAAAAGGTATATTCTCCCTTGCAGCAGTTCTCTGAATAGCTGAAGACCCCTATGAGGGAAAGCAGCTGCAGATGGGAGGCTTTGGTTGTTATTGATAAAATGCCTTATTCACCCTTTTCAGTCAGGGCTGCAGCAGATCCCTACCCAACATCCCTCAGGTTGCTTTTCCTTGTTACCTTGACCTTGAGACTCACAACTGGTATGTCCCTGGTTATAAACTCTGTAGCAGCACTTATGGATGATAAAAAAAAAGTTACTGAACAAAACACCTGTCTGATATTTGCTGCACTTACAAATCAAAGTCAACTTTCAGCTCAATGAATAATTTTATGAAGGAAAAAAGGCTGACACAGCAGTATTCATATACAGTAGAAGCATAAAATCCTTAGAAATGCGAGAAGACAACTACAGAATTTGCTGGAGCTTGCTGTAAAGCAAAGACAAACTTATACTGAATATTTCCAGGGGAGTAAAAAAATCCCCAAAAGACTCCTCAATTCCCTTACTAAAAAAAAAAAAAAAAGCCCCTCAGGTGTCTTAAGGACATTTGGAAGGACACCCTGTATGAAATTTTTTTTTTAGATACACCTCATGCAGTTAACTGTTTCAGCAGCATCTAGGAAAAATGTGCAAGCATCAACATTGCTTAATCTGAAGTTCAATAGCGAAAGAAATAATAGAATGTGTCTCTCTTCAGTAACTAATGAATATATAAATTGCCAAGTATTGCCAGTTTATTTTAATAGTAATAAAGTTTTTGAATTTTTTTGCAAAACACGTTGAAATCTGTTAATCAAAAAAACTATAGGAAAGCCAGGTGTTATTATCATTACTATTGTACATATAATTTAAATGGCAGGAGTTCACAATGAATTATACATTGTAATACATTAACAGTAAGACGTAAAAATAAGGAACGTTTTGCAGGGACTTGTACTCCAGCTCTGCAGAGATTTGCTAGGGGACAGGAGAAGGGGAAGGGAAATAAGTAAGCAAGCCTTGGTGGTTCTTTCCACATGAGTTAAGAAACTAATGACTCTCTTAGGGAATTACTCAGCTCCGTATATGATTAATCTGTAAGACAGAGTATGTAAATTAAGTAAGCATCATGGTTCACAAAGTCACTTGTAGTTAGTTCATGTGAACGTACTTTTGTTGTAACCATTCTGGAAAGTATCTAAAGAAAAAGAGCATTACAAATACCAACTGATCAAGCAAAATTTCATTTAAGCAAGATGGAATTAGCACAAGAGTGCAATTTATAGCCATCAGACTTATTAAAAAAAAAGGAAACAGTGATAATTGATGTGAACAGCACCTCCTTTTTTTTACTTCACAGACACAATTTATTTGTGTGAAAGAATAGATGTATCTTCTAATGCTTGAGACGAGATTCTTATTGCATTAGTCTGAGAAATGTTAACAATGTGTTTCATTCAATTAGTGACAGTAAGCCCCTACTTTTCTAAGATTTAGGTTGTAAAACTAGTATGAATAATGATGGTATGATCTGCAATCAACCAAATTGAAAGACAATAGGAAGTATAGTGATTTCCTCTGTTATAGAAATGTAGTAGTGGGAAAAAGAGTATGGCAAGGTGTTAGAGAGTTTCCGTATTACAGGAAATAGCTGGATGACTAATTTGAAATTAGTAAATCTTGTGGCCAAGGTAGTTTAATGTTCCCGAGTTGTCCTGGTTTCAGCTGGGATAGAGTTAATTTTCTTCATAGCAGCTGGTATAGTGCTATAGTTTGGATTTAGTATGAGAATAATGTTGATAACACACTGATGTTTTAGTTATTGCTAAGCACCAAATCAAGGACTTTTCAGCTTCTCATGCCTTGCCAGCGAGTAGGCTAGAGGTTCACAAGAAGTTAAGAGAGGGCACAGCCAGATCAGCTGACCCCAACTGACCAAAAGGATATCCCATACCATATGACATCACGCTCAGTATATAAAGCTGGGGAAAGAAGAAGGGGACATTCAGAGTTATGGTGTATTGCCTTCCAAAGTAACCGTTACACATGATGAAGCCTGGCTTTCCTGGAGATGGCTGAACAACAGTATGCCAAAGGGAAGAAGTGAATTAGTTCCCTGTTTTGCTTTGCTTGCATGTGTGACCTTTGCTGTACTTATTAAACTGTCTTTCATTCAGCCCATGAGTTTTCTCACTTTTACCCTTCCGATTGTCTCCCCCATTCCACTGTGGGTGAGTGAGCAAGCAACTGTGTGTTGCCAATTGGGGTTTAACCATGACACAAGTGTTAGTAACAAGCCTCAGGCATTAAAAACAGTAATTAGCCACACTATATCTCAGAATTTGCCAAGCTTTGTCTGGATTTGTTTGATCTTGAACATTTTTTTAGCTTGATTTTACATGTATTTCTAAATTATTTAAAAAACTCTGCTGTGGTGTCAACCTGCTTTATGATGACACTACTATTGCCTAGATTGTGCTAGCTGTTATGACAGAATGGTCAAGCCTGTTGCTTGTACTGTGATTTTGAGTTTTTTAAAAGCATATTATTGTCTAGGTTGCTACTACCTTAAGTTTTACTTATTTCTTTTGCTATTACATGGTTCTTATCCTAATATAAAGCATATTATATTAAAAAAAAGACTAGTAAGCATAGGTAATTTTAGTGTCAGTAAACCACATGGACTGAAGGTGAAAAGTGTGTAACTCATTAGTAAGTACAAAGTTGAGAAGTATAACAATAACCCTGAACAATAACCCTTGAGACTGAGGAGGAAGAAACTCTTGTTGTCAACATAGTACTTCTCCCAGCAAAGAACCAGGGATACTTACAATAACAACATGTAAGTAGGGTGGGCATTACACCAGATAAAGTAATATGTGATAGAAAGTCAGTGTATAATAACTTTAATTATATTATTAAGAGGAATTAGCAACAATTAGGTGAACTGAAGTGTAAGTATTAAATTATAAATTTAAACTGGACTTAAAAAAATTACTATTTTGATTAATCTGCTAGAACACTTACTGTACTAATAATAAATTGTCTTTCATCATTTGCTGCACATAAGAAAAATATGCAAGTAACAAAAGCATTGAAAATACCCCATGGCTTGAGTAAGTAAGGATCTCTGTCTTGTATTGAGTAAGAAAACATAATGATCAAAAAACAGAAGGAATACAGTGGGGTAGATAATGGTCTAACTCACTTTTCTATCCCTGATAATGGCAGTAGAAGGTGCCGTTTAGGGATGTCACGACCCACCAAAGAGGAGAGAGAGGTGACTGAGATTCGTGGATCCTCTCGCGGATTAAGGTAAAACAGTCATTCAAGGTCTGTGCATTAGCACCAATTTTAATGAGAAAAGTACAACTGTCCCATATGGTTTGTCATCCCAGAGTGTACAGACTTATGGAAGATTAAAGTGGTTATTCTCCACACATCTGAGGTTTGAGCTTTGCATTATTTGCTAGAGAAAAAAGGAATAAAAAGAAAGAGAGAGAAGAAGAGAGAGAGAGGGAGGGACACAGTGAAAGAAAGAGATCACCGGTCCGGGTTCCAGCATTGGTCCAGCAAACATGGGTCTCAGGTCTGTAGGTGAGCTCATCCAGAAGTTCCCCCCTGAAGTTATTTTCTGCTCTTTTTTATTCTTATCCCTCAATGTGGATTGCCTCCTCCGAAAGTTTCATTTCTGGGTGGAATTCAACATTCTTTTGCTATTGGCTAATTAGTCTCTCTTGCTATTTAAATTAGCATGCATGCTCCTTATGAGCACAGGGGGAAGTCTTCTTGATCTTAAATTGAGTCAGTGGTCACGATCTCCTCCTGCCACATTTTCCTCTCCCCCATTTACTGCAGATTCTTGCTGATTTCATTGCTTCCTGGGCAATCATCCAGCCTTTGGCACCTTCTGAGGCAGGATGTTGCCTTTTATCAGTCCTCAGCTCCTCTTCAAGGATGTATCTTGCCTCATTTGTGAGTGTTTGAGACATTCCTCAGAGAAGCTTAGGGGAGTCTCCACCCCTGTGAGTAAAACAGTTCTTAGTTCCAGGGGGTTGCAAGCTGGCCTTAGTGTTAGATCATTTGGTCTTTCAGTTGGTATCCTACAAAGTATATACATGAGTCTAGCCATTATCTGTGGTCTATTGTCCCTCATAGTCTCCAAACATGCATGGTCACTGAATAAAGGTTTTTAGAAAATATATCCTTGCCTACTGCCCGAACTATTTTGCTGTGGATCTACTGTCCATGAAATTGTGTAAGCTCTCTTACAATGTTCTGATATTATTTGTCTTCAAAACCCTCTATGGCAACAGACTCAAGTTCAGTCTGCTATGTAAAGAAGTATTTTATTTGAAGCACTCTCCTACTATTCCCAGTGAGTGATCCCTAGTATATTATTACAGAATTCAAAGAACAGAACATGACCTGTGGAATCTGCTGTAAAAGAAAGAACTTCAGCACTGTGAAGAATCTGCCTGTTGTGTGTTGACTTTGGTGAGCTACTAGGTACCTACCTAGATGGTGTCTCACTCCCTCTCCTCAAAAACAGGAGAAAATACAGTGGAAAATCTCATGGATGGAGATAAGAACAGGCAGATCTTTCACCATTTACCACCACAGGAAAAACAAACTTGACTAGGTAAAATTAGTTTAACTGACTTCCAATTAATAACAAAACATGATAGCGAGAAATAAAACCAAATCTAACACCAAGTTCCCCTCCAACCCCCTCCTCTTTCAACAGTCAACTTCTTGAACAATTTTTCAATCTACTCTTTCCTGTCTGAGCAGCAGAGAGGGATGCAGAATGGGGGTTGCATTAAGCTCATAAGATTTTGTCTCTGCCACTCCTACTGTTCTTCTGCTCCAGTGTGGGGGGTCTCCCAGAGGAGACAATGTTTTACAAACTTCTCCAGGGTGAGTCCTTCCCATGGGCTACGCTTTTCCAAGAACTTCTCCAGAATAAGTCCTTTCCACAGGATACCATCCTTCAGGAATGGACTGCTCCACTGTGAGTGCCTGTCATGGTTTAAAACGGGGCTGGCTATTAAATGGACAACAGATGCTCTCTGTTAACCATTTCCCTCACCTGAAGGGCAAGGGGAAAGGAAAGAGAAAAGAGAAAGAGGCTTATGGGTTGGAAAAGTCAAACCAGCTTTAATCTAATAATAATAATAAGGTATAATAAGTAAAAGGAAAAAAAAGAAATATATATAAATATATACAAAACCAATATCGAGCTCCCCTGATGATGATAACCACATCACATCGTGCTGCAGGGCAGGCCCTGAGAAAGTCTCAGACGGACTCAGCAGCAGATGGGAACTAGATTCAGGAATGCACAGATTGGGTTCAAAGGCAGAAGAAATGAACAGAATCCTCCTTGGATACCAGCCATAGGAGAGCTTGACCCTCATGATCCCTCAGCTTTATACTGAGTATGACGCATATGGGATGGAATACTCTGTTTGGTCAGTTTTGGGTCACCTGTCTGACACACACCACCCCTCAGGAGGTTTGCAGGTGTGATCCCTTTTCCTCCCTTTTATTTCCAGCGCATGTGAAAGAGCAGAACAAATCAATGACCTTGGTTTCCATAAGAATAAGCATAAGCAGGAGCATTTCTGCACACCATTCATACTGTTACTCCAGCAATAATTGTAAACATTGAGTGTTATCACTCTTAGAAGCAGACACTGTCTGAAAAAACATGCTGTTAATTTCAGAGAGTGCAGTCTCTTCTAAGAGACTTAACTGAAAAGTACAATTACTAAAAAGAAAATTCTTTCTGTCCTAGCTTAAATTAAGGCAGTGCCCCACAGGCAACAGGTCCTGCCAGAAAAGCTGTTCCTGTATGAGCTCCTCTTCATGGGGTCACAAATCATGCCAGGAGCATGCTCCTGTGTGAGCTTTCCACAGGCTGCATCTTCCTTCAGGACATATCCACCTGCTTTGGCGTAGGGTTCTCCATGGGCTGCAGTGTGGATATCTGCTCCACCGTGGTCCTCCATGGGCTGCAGGGGGACAACTTGCTTCACCATGGTGTTCTCCATAGGCTGCAAAACAATGTCTGCTCCCGTGCCTGCAGCACCTTCTCCTTCCTCACTGATATTTGCATCTGCAAGGGTGTTTCTCACATTTTTCCACTCCTCTCTCTTAGCTATTGTTCTGCAGTATATTTTACACTTCCTTAATTATGTTATCATCACAGAGGCGCTGCCAGTGTCACTGATGGGCTCAGCTTTGGCCAGTGATGGATCCATTTTGGAGTAGGCTGAAACTGGCTCTCTCTGACATGTGGGTAGCTCCTGGTATCTTCTTACAGCATCTATCACTTCAATCCTCCCAGCTAGCAAAACCTTGCCATTAAAGCCCACTACATTGCTAAAGCAAATATATGAAGATTTGACAGGAGAAAGGATCAGCTTGAAGATAGAAATTGGATTTTTGAATAGTTGTGAATGG
>VZSC01011761.1:456918-467120 GCA_013398225.1 Steatornis caripensis | reverse complement strand
CACAGGAAAAACAAACTTGACTAGGTAAAATTAGTTTAACTGACTTCCAATTAATAACAAAACATGATAGCGAGAAATAAAACCAAATCTAACACCAAGTTCCCCTCCAACCCCCTCCTCTTTCAACAGTCAACTTCTTGAACAATTTTTCAATCTACTCTTTCCTGTCTGAGCAGCAGAGAGGGATGCAGAATGGGGGTTGCATTAAGCTCATAAGATTTTGTCTCTGCCACTCCTACTGTTCTTCTGCTCCAGTGTGGGGGGTCTCCCAGAGGAGACAATGTTTTACAAACTTCTCCAGGGTGAGTCCTTCCCATGGGCTACGCTTTTCCAAGAACTTCTCCAGAATAAGTCCTTTCCACAGGATACCATCCTTCAGGAATGGACTGCTCCACTGTGAGTGCCTGTCATGGTTTAAAACGGGGCTGGCTATTAAATGGACAACAGATGCTCTCTGTTAACCATTTCCCTCACCTGAAGGGCAAGGGGAAAGGAAAGAGAAAAGAGAAAGAGGCTTATGGGTTGGAAAAGTCAAACCAGCTTTAATCTAATAATAATAATAAGGTATAATAAGTAAAAGGAAAAAAAAGAAATATATATAAATATATACAAAACCAATATCGAGCTCCCCTGATGATGATAACCACATCACATCGTGCTGCAGGGCAGGCCCTGAGAAAGTCTCAGACGGACTCAGCAGCAGATGGGAACTAGATTCAGGAATGCACAGATTGGGTTCAAAGGCAGAAGAAATGAACAGAATCCTCCTTGGATACCAGCCATAGGAGAGCTTGACCCTCATGATCCCTCAGCTTTATACTGAGTATGACGCATATGGGATGGAATACTCTGTTTGGTCAGTTTTGGGTCACCTGTCTGACACACACCACCCCTCAGGAGGTTTGCAGGTGTGATCCCTTTTCCTCCCTTTTATTTCCAGCGCATGTGAAAGAGCAGAACAAATCAATGACCTTGGTTTCCATAAGAATAAGCATAAGCAGGAGCATTTCTGCACACCATTCATACTGTTACTCCAGCAATAATTGTAAACATTGAGTGTTATCACTCTTAGAAGCAGACACTGTCTGAAAAAACATGCTGTTAATTTCAGAGAGTGCAGTCTCTTCTAAGAGACTTAACTGAAAAGTACAATTACTAAAAAGAAAATTCTTTCTGTCCTAGCTTAAATTAAGGCAGTGCCCCACAGGCAACAGGTCCTGCCAGAAAAGCTGTTCCTGTATGAGCTCCTCTTCATGGGGTCACAAATCATGCCAGGAGCATGCTCCTGTGTGAGCTTTCCACAGGCTGCATCTTCCTTCAGGACATATCCACCTGCTTTGGCGTAGGGTTCTCCATGGGCTGCAGTGTGGATATCTGCTCCACCGTGGTCCTCCATGGGCTGCAGGGGGACAACTTGCTTCACCATGGTGTTCTCCATAGGCTGCAAAACAATGTCTGCTCCCGTGCCTGCAGCACCTTCTCCTTCCTCACTGATATTTGCATCTGCAAGGGTGTTTCTCACATTTTTCCACTCCTCTCTCTTAGCTATTGTTCTGCAGTATATTTTACACTTCCTTAATTATGTTATCATCACAGAGGCGCTGCCAGTGTCACTGATGGGCTCAGCTTTGGCCAGTGATGGATCCATTTTGGAGTAGGCTGAAACTGGCTCTCTCTGACATGTGGGTAGCTCCTGGTATCTTCTTACAGCATCTATCACTTCAATCCTCCCAGCTAGCAAAACCTTGCCATTAAAGCCCACTACATTGCTAAAGCAAATATATGAAGATTTGACAGGAGAAAGGATCAGCTTGAAGATAGAAATTGGATTTTTGAATAGTTGTGAATGGCAACTTCATAGAGGTGTAAAAGTTAGTCTTAAAGGTGGTGATTCCAGCTTTACGCAAAAGTAGTGAGAATACAGAAGGTAATTATCACTTAATCCATAGCTATCTGTACAGAGGGATTATTGAATTATTTGAATCGTTTTACCTTAATTCCAAAGAAGCATCACAGTTGATTTGGTTTTAAATACTATGGGATATGCTTTCACAGATCACAGAATGATAGGGGTTGAAAGGGACCTCTGAAGATCATCTAGTCCACCCTTTCTGCTAAAGCAGGTTTGCTTAGAGTTGGGTGCACAGGGATGTGTCCAGGCCAGTTTTGATTATTGCCAGAGAAAGAGACTCCACAACTCCCCTGGGCAGCCTGTTCCACTGCTCTGTCACCCTCACAGTAAAGAAGTTCTTTCTCATGTTCAGGAGGAACTGCCTGTGCTCCAGTTTGTGCCCATTTCCCCTTTTCCTGTTGCTGGGCACCGCCGAAAAGAGTCTGGCCCCATCCTCTTGACACTTGCCCTTTAGATATTTATAAGCATTGATCAAAACCCCTCTCAGTCTTCTCTTCTCCAGGATAAAAAGACCCACGGCTCTCAGCCTTTTCTCATAAGAGAGATGCTCCAGTCCACTTGTCATCTTCCTAGCCCTCCTCTGGAGTCTCTCAAGTAGTTCCCTGTCTCTCTTGAACTGAGGGGCACAGAACCGGACACAGTACTCCAGATGTGGCCTCATCACGGCAGAGTAGAGGGGGAGGATCATTTCCCTTGACCTGTTGGCCACACTCTTATTAATGCACCCCAGTATACCATTGGCTTTCCTGGCCACAAGGGCACATTGCTGGCTCATGGTGAGCCTATTGTCCACCAACACTCCCAGGTCCTTCTCTGCAAAACTGCTTTCCAGCAGGTCAACCCCCAACCTGTACTGGTACATGGGTTTATTCCTTCCTAGGTGCAGGACCTTACAATCACCTTTGCTGAACTTCATCACGTTACTCCAAGTTAGGACATAAGTCAGAGTCATTTTGGAAACAAGTAGAAATTCTATGCTAGCTATTACTTGTCTATCACTCAAATTACAAGTCTTTGAGTTTACTTTGCTCTTGATTTTTTAACATTTACCCATTAGTTGTTCCAATATCTTTGTGTAACTGTTCTTGTTAGTATTCTCCATTATATTCCATGAATTCTAAATAGAGTCCATTTAGGACTAAATTTGTTTGTCCTAAATCCATTTCACTGTTTTTCTATGAGAAATGTGTCATTTTGGTCAACACTAAATTGGAGAGAAGCCGTATTCACCTCTCAGAAAGTAGGATGAAATGAAAAATACACTATGAAAAAAACCCTGCATATCAAATGGAAAATTTTGCAATGAAAATTTAAAAACAAGTAATAACCAAAACCCCTAACAAAACAAAACTAGAATTTCTTGCCTGGACCAGTAGACAGATTTGGATGCTGCAAAGAAAATGAAAGGAAGAAACAGAATGTTGGGAGAGGGCGAAACGATATAAATTATTTCAGCTAAGAATGTCTCCAAGTAATTGGTCTGGATATAACGTGATTTACAAATGAAGAGCATGTTAGATTTTCTACACATGACAGATTTTCTATATGTAAAAGTGTAAGGTCAAGATAATTACAAGTTGTATCAAACTAGATTTTAATTTTGCACTGTCATTGAAAGAATCATTTTGACAGCCAATAAGTAAAGGAGTAGAAATTAAGATCTGGGATAAACAGAAATAGAAAAGGTCAGATGCTTAAAGATAATGCAAAGATGACTGTTATAAAATCATTACATACCTGATGTAAACATGAGCAAACGTAACATTGTTTATTTGGTTTAGCTTTACATTAGTTTTGTTTTTATGGAAGATTTGGGGTGCACAGTAATTAACAGTATGAAGATAAGAACACAATAGGTTGACCCAAGGTAAAACAGAGGATTTAGGAAGTACAAATCTAATATGTAAGCAAACAAACAAAAAGAAGCAGAAGAATATGTAAGAGAAACGTTATGCAAGATAAAAGGAACCAAATAAAATGTTTGACTCAAAAGACAGATGTGTGTAAATAACAGTGAACAAGTAAGAATGGTGGAGAAATATCTCAAAGCTACACAACATTTAGGCAAAAGTAACTAAATGGGTCCTGAGGAAGTATTAGAGAGCATAATAAAGGAAAGCAAGTGATACAGAGACAAATTTTGGACTTTTTCCCCTTTGGAAAGAAACATTGCCTGTGAACAGTATTGTAGGTGGGAAACCCACAATGAAGACAAGGTGAAATTATTGAATGGTATTTACCAGGTATTCAGTAAACACGAAGGAAAGTTATATCAACCTGAATGTTTGGATGAACAGCAATACCAACCTGTAACAAAGTAGACAAAAATGAGTACAGGAACTGCAGAGGAATTTGTCTGTTTCGTATTTCAAGAAAGTTCTTAATGGAATTTTTCACAGACTGGAAGGAATAAAGTGGACCTTGCAGAGCAACAGGTCAGATATTGAGGTGGGTAGGCAGGTAAGTCAAGGAAGGAAGCAAACATAAATAGGGAAATAAAAACTTAGAAAGAAGAATATTTTGGAGGATTCTTTCAAAAATTTAAGTATTGTGAAGCTGACAGAAAAAGAAACACATGCTACTGTTGCAGCTGCTCAATATGTAGATATCTGGTAACTATCAATATCAAAAGTCATTTGCTAAATATTAATGCCAACATAGCAAAGATAACAGTCATGATGAACCTGATGAATGAATTATTGCAGGAATATGTGGAACTGAAATGCACTGAAGGAACAATGGAAAAACAAACCAGAAATGAGCTAAACAAGGGACACAAAATAAGACCTTATCAGAAGATTTTAAGAATGGAGCTCTCATAGTTTGGATGTGTATCAAGTATAATACTAGAACAGATACCTGATGATAGGTCAGAGAAGGATAGATAAGTGCTACATAAACATGATGAATGAAAAGATGGAACAAAAAGATTTATAGAAGAAAGAAATCACGGAAATCACGAAAATCACATACATCTAAAACCAAGGGAACTGAACTGTCACCTTTGTCACACTCTGATGTTGACCTGATTTCTTTAAGTAAAATATATGTACGTAGTGATCGTATTTTTTTTCACCCAGGAAAACAGTGACTAACTTTGTGCTGTTGAATCCAAATTTTCTCTTTCAAAAATGTGTATCTTCTGTATGTGTGGCTTATTTACCGTTTCTATCAAGACAAAAACATGAATCATGGACCAAGGTCCCATTATTCTAGGTACTGTACACATACATAGTAAAAAGAACAAACCTAGCAAAGCCATAAAATCTATTTTGCTTGTTTCTTCCGTTTTGATCCCTCTTGTTGTGCCTGTGAATTGTCCTCTTATTTGTCTAGTGTGACTATGGAAACCTAGTAGTTTGGTATTATTAGCCTGACACCATACACATGTATATGTAAATAAACATATTTATGGTTCACAGTTGCAGTTTCCTGCTCTAGACATTAGATCTTTCCGTAAGGTTTTTTATACTATGAGATTAAAATGATTTCTCTATCACAGGAACAGAGAAGATCCTGTTTAAGTAGCCTGACAGTATATGCCTGAATGATCAAGTCAAGTCAGTCCCAAACCACAGTCTAATCGAGATTGACAACCAGTTTAGCACTTATCTCAGTCAGGAAAGTTGGCAATATAAATCATTGAGTTTTGTCTCATGTAAATCAATAGACAATCTACTTCTAAAATAACACAGTTATAAGGAGAATATGAATTAGCTATGTCAAGTATCAGTCCTCAGACATTAAGGCAAAGATAATTCCCCCTCTTCTGTCTCATCAGAATACCTTCCTTAGCCCAATGCTCCAAGTTAGGACATAAATCATAAATCTTGGAAACAACTGGAAATTCTATTCTAGCTAAATCTTTGAGTTTACTTTGTTCTTGATATTTATTTTCACCAAATTTATTTATGGTGTCTGTTGATTCTTTAGTTATGAAAAAGTTATGTTTCGGCTAGAGCCAAAGCCAGATGTATAGTTGAATTACACTCAGAACAATTTCCGTCCCTATGATTTCTTCAATGTGTGATTCTACTGCACTACATATCTTGGCATACTTGTCAATCTGCCCCTGTTTGAAGTTAACATTCCCTTGGGAAAAAAAAAATATCATTATGGAAATTGCCTGAGTGAGTTGTTCTGCCTCAGTGTTTTCACAAACAGTCAATCTGAGAGTACTAACGCTAGGAATCAGAAAAGACTCCTTGTTTAAGAGTCAACAAAGAAATCTGAGATGCAACGAGATAACTAGATCAAGTAAGCAGAAATGAAGTGTGCATTTTAAAATAATGTATCGTATTTTCCTAGCACATTCTCTTATTTAATATTATTAGATTTCTCATAGTTGCAAGTGATCACAACCACAGAGTTAATTTGGTAAAACAGCAACTCTAAATGGTTCATATATTCCATTCAACTGTTTATAATCATTATGCGTATGTAAAAGAACATTCTAAAAGCTGAGAAGTCAAGTAAGGAAAAATAATCTGAAAATTTAAATTGCCTTTATAACCTTATTTCAAAGCCTTTCTATATGTTTTCTGGTCTTGCCATTTTTCCCCTCTACTCTTTTGCTTCATTTGGTGGAAAAATAAACATTGTTTACTTCCACCAGATAGCTGATATTTTATATTCTGGTTTTGGTTTAACCTTATTGTTCAAAGTATAACCTTATTGTTCAAAGTATAACCTTAGGGTCTATTTATTGGACATGATTTAAATACTGTTCTGATTGCAGATTATCAATTATCTCCCAGGTTGTTCTGGACTATTCTCAGCAGTACAGTGTCTGAAGGTTTTAAAATATATTTGGGAGGTGACGGAGCAGTATAATTTCATGTCATAGCTGAAGACCCAAGATACAAGAATAATGAGGTTGAAAGACTGCTACATTTTGGGCAGGAGGCAGCTGCAACCTCTTATACCTAAGTAACTTACACTATGTAGCACTTCATATGTTCAAGACATATGTTCCTTAGGTTTTAATTGCTACTGTGAATATATAGCATCTTCAGCAAATTGTTTTGAAAGATCTCACATGTGGCAATCAGTAAAAATGAGTGTTTATTTTAAAAGAGTTTTATCAGGTTACTTGCTTCGTATCTCATGAAGTCTCAAGCAAATCAAATGAGAATTTGTCCCAATTAGCTTAAAGAGTACTAAATCAGTAGAGTATCCTTCTATCTGGTGAGTGATATCCTTCTATCTATCTACTTTAGTGATTGCATACTTCCAGGGTTCTGAACCAAGTAATGTAGCAATGACAACATTCATCTCTGCCCAGTCTTTCTTGGTGTATCTAAATCTGCCCTATGCAATGAAGGAAACACAAAAATATTATTCCACTTGCAAATAACAATTTCAGCATCACACTAACATTCACATAGCATATACTCTGACATTTCTCAAAGTTTGACTTTGCAGTATGCTATGATGTTCTTTTAATGTGGTTTCTAACTTCAGGGTTTTTTTCATAAAAGGTTTTATAACAACACCTGTCTGTTACAATGACCGTTACGAAGTGAACAGGTTAACGACGGTAATGTATTGTTACCTACTATGTGAATAGCATTTAAACATTTTGCCATTCTATTTCTCACCTATCATTGACACAAGTCACAAAACTAAAAATTCTTCTAGTGGATGAGAGATGAACAGATTCTTCTGCATATTCCCCTACTATAAATCAGGATCAGTTCTCGAATCTCCCTAATCCAATTTCAAATTTCATTTTATATTGCTCTTTCTCTCACTTTCAAATCCTATTCCAAATTTCCTTCAGTAGCGAGTATAAATATTCACCTTATGTTTTTATCTTCGAATTCAAAATCTTTCTCAGTTACCACCTTGCCTTACCCTCTAAGCCCATCACTGTTATTCCTACCAAATCTCTTCAACTCTTGCCCAATAAGCATATAATTATGCACATTTTCCCTTTTTTTATCCTTTCCTAGACTGCCTTATCTCTGTCTCAATTTCTTATTTTTCTGAAGATTAACCTTCCATTTTGTCTGGTTCTGTGTCATCTTTTAATTAGTCATTATTCTCCACCACAATTCTCCCATATTGTCAAAAATAACTTTTTACAGTGTTACATTTTTAGCCCAAATAACAGTATCTAAATCCATCCTCATCCTTAATACAATGCTCTCATGTTTTTTACTCTGAATCCCTCTAGCCACACTTCAGTTTGTTTATTTTGTTGACAAGCTTTCAACATGTTGCAAAAGAGCATCCACTTCCAGACTCTGCAATCTCTGCAGCTACTAGTAAACATTTACAATACTTATTCCCCCATCCTTCTTCTAGTCCTCATTCCCTGTCTTAATTCCTCTAGAAAATCCTAGAAAAATGTGTAGAGTCCTGTAATTTCCTAAGATAAAACTGCCATGTGGAATAAGACAGCTGTCATGAATGAGAATCTGAATTTGTTTTACTAAAGATAAAAGATATGTGATTTTTTGTTTGGTTGTTTCAAAATAATACTAGACAAATTCAAAAATATTACAGAAAGATAAAAATTATTCATTAATTCATGTCAAATTCAAGTACTAAAAAGTAAATGGATTTTTATTTTTATACATTTTGTTTAACTATTTTCCAAAAATCTCTTTTTTTCCAGAATTTAAAAAAAGGCTTCGAATTTTTTTTATTTTTTTAAATTACCTCTTTTAAAAAATGCTGAATGTAGGTAAAATAATTCAAAATATATTGTATATCTCAGGGCAACTAGTTCCATCCAAATAATTTGGAGGAGTTTGTTTACCTTATAGAAAATGTTGAAAAGTGTTCAAATGAAATCAAATTTTTGTATCATTATTTCAGTTGTGACCAGAAAGATAAGAGTATTACTTTTTTCCTGTCCCTGGTAAGAGTTTTTGGAATGTGCAAGACAAAACTTAGAAGTTCAAAGAGGAAAAGTAATATAATGGTATGTTAAATGACTCAACTGAAAGCCTTGGGTGATTAGCACAGACTAAGATAACACTGGTCATTTTTCATATTGGTGTCCAGCTCAGTCAGGACAAAGCCTGAAATGTGAAAAGATTATTTATGTTTCAACCTTGAAACATAGAAGAGTGATTGTAAAAAAAAAAAAGAGAAGTTAATGAAGTTGAATTGAATGGTCATCTTCAGAAAAAAATTCTATCAAAATTTCTCATTTAAATCTATAGCCTTTGTAGTCTTATTAGCTGTGTTGATTTACACAAAGACTGATCTCTGACAGAAAAAAAAGCTATACACACACACAAGATACAGACGCTTAGATATATGTATAGAAAGTTACATTAATATTGAAAATGCAGTGATCTGATGAAGACAATTTAAAAACTTATATAATAACATATAGTCATTTGTAAGAATTGAGCATGTGGTATCAGTAACATAAAGAGTTTCATTTACTGATTTTATGTTCTTGAAAGAAACCAAATATCTATCAAAACATTTCTATCTGACCCAGTAAAACACACATTATAAATTCTGTGTGTATTCATCAACTTAAATATTTGTATTGTTCACTAAATTACAGTTGAATGTGTTATTTTTTAACTCTGTCTGCATTCTGTTCAACAGAAGTACAATATTAAAAATGCATAATAGTTAATTTATAAATACAAATCTTCAAGAAAACAGTTAATTTCCCAACTCCTTGAAGAGGCAGACAGTCATGTTAAGAGGAATGTGACTGTTTTGCTACACTCAAAATAGATTATATACATGTCATACCCGCAAACTGAAAAGAAGGTCCAGTTATTTAGTGTTTTGAAGAAGAGAGAATGTATTCAAAAATTTTGATATAGTAACACAAAAATCTAGATTAAAAAAATATTTTTTCAATGCATTATGGGAAAAAAATTTTGATAATAACAAATTCCACACTTAGTCACTACTTCAAGAAGAAACTAAGTAAGAAGTAGCCCATGCCTGGGAGCACTGAAGCAACAGGGACAGATGATGTAGTTTTATTAAGTTTAGAAAATATACATTTTTCTACCAGTGTGAGTATGTTGTGGTGTAGACCCTGCTTCCCCCTACTAACAAGCCGCATTGCAATGTCAGATCATTCAGCACCACATGAGAACAAAGAGCTGGGATAGTTGGGCACTCTACAACCCTGCCTGTTGGTAGAATGAGCCAAGATAAGAAGTAATATGGTACCTCTTTGTCCCGGGATAAGCACAGCAAGTTGGGACAATTAGGCACTCCCTAATTGCACCTGGAACTCCTGATGCAATCACAGGGAGTTGAAGTGATTAGGCGCTCCCTGACCATCTCCGGAACTCCTGTT
>VZSC01011761.1:431255-455604 GCA_013398225.1 Steatornis caripensis | reverse complement strand
GACCCAATTCCCTTTCACAATCCCTTCACACAGTAAGTAATAGAGTGAATCTTGCCATCGAATTCTGTAAAGTCGCGCTTTTTAAAAACTCATATTAAAAATCCCCTTTCCCTCATATCTTTGGTGGTGATTCTTTGAGCGACCGTTAAACCTTAACCACTCTCCCCCCGTGACAGAGTATTTTTATTTTTATTGCTTCTTTTTTCATTCTCTCTAACATAGTTTATGCTAGTACCAGCTATCAGACCTTGCAAGCACTTTAAAATACACAATACATCATACTCTGAGATAGAATTTTTCTTTTTCTTCAAGTTTCACTCATAACAAAGTAGAAAAAAGATGCAGAAAGGAAGATCTGTATTTAACAAAGTTTATGGTATAATTTGTGTTGTAAAACTCCAAGATAGAAAGTAATACACAATACGGAAACTACATAGCCCTTTAATACAGCTTTCTGCAACAACTAGCAGTTTGATTTACTTTATTCTACTCAGCTGGAGTATGATATATTCCTCTAGTAATATAAATACAAAGAATTTACTGCAGGAGATACTGCAGCTGAAATGTTTGCTGTAATTTCCAATATGGTTATATTAGCAAACACAATTGTATGCAAACATGTATTGATATTTTAATGTGAAAAAGAAGAAGAAACTTACTAATATAACCAGCCTTTTATATCTAATATTTTACTTTTCTGTTTTGGCAATTCTTCTGCTGTTATAGTTGTCTCTCAACTCCTGATTATATGATAACTCTTTATTACTTTGTGTTTCGAATCATGAAGGTTTCCTTAAGTTTAAAACTCCAATTTGTCCCATATTTTCATTTTCAATTCAGCTGGAATCATCCCTCTTTGTTGAATTAGCAGAAATAATTCTTGTAGGTAGAAAGCCTACAGTAAAATCACAGATTTCAATAAACTATTTGGAGAGGACTTCTGCCTATATCCAAGAAGTTTGTTGGCATTCCACTCATCACATCAGTATCTCTAGATTCAGAATAATCTCTCATTTATTCCCACAAAAGTATGTTGCTCTGCTATTTTTCAGAGTATTTAACTCTCTATATCCTATGCTATAACTCAGAATCTTCCCATCAGTTTATTTTTTCTTATTATGGGTAAGCACTTAGAAAAACAAACACTGATGCTGCTGCTGCTGTTTATTATTAGCAAAGCAAATATGACAATTTCAAGTAACTGTTGCTAACAGTTTATAACCACTGGCAAATGCTGAATTTCCAATGGCAGCAGACATAGTGCATGGAGTGAAAGATGGTAGGCAAGGAAAAACAGCAGTTCTTATTCATTGTGGTTACACATCATTAAAAAACGATAGATAATTTATCCCTCAGTCAGTATTCATTTCTTCTATGTAGCTCAAACTGTGATTTCTGGAACCAGAAATCCTAGGATTCTTTTTAATGTCACACCTAGTTGCAAAATGCATGGCTGTGAAAAGAGCATCAATTTTTTTTCCCAAACATGAGCTTAAAGGTTTAACAGCAGTACTCTATGCACCATGTCATGTGGATCTTTTTGGTTTATTTGTGGTGATTTTTGTGCTCAAGGCAAAGACATATTTATTAGAATCCACAAGAGGACCTCACGGAAACAATCAAGGAAGGCTTTCAATGATATCTGAACACAATTTTCATTGAAAGATACAGCAGAGGGTCTCTGCAGATATAGTAGCAAGAAATATGTATATACAAAGAAAACTGGAAGTCTGTTGGCCTTCAGGAGGGATTTCCTTCAAGACAGTGATAAAAGTATATTTTCTCTCCTTTTTTGCTTTGTTTCAGTAATTATGAATGGGTGAATGGCCAAGACATATATATTGTAATTATTTTTTAAAATTGATTAATGAAGGTAATTATAAGTTAACATAATCCTTTGCATATACTTTTTTTCCGAATAATGGTTTGACATTGACTGAAAGTAGTTTTGTAGTACTTTCTGAATTGTGGTATCTTTTTTGCTGTTAAATAACAAACGAGATCTCACAAAAGGGAAATATAAGAGTATGTGTGAATCCTCATGCACACAGAATATAATTTCTAACTATCAGCAGTTATTAAAATAGACCTAACTACTCTCAGAAAAATAGAAATAAATTCATAGAGATGAAAGCAAGCCATATTCAACACCTATCTTTTGCTTCATAGGGTATCTCAGTGGTTGGATCTCCTTAGACAGAGGGATCATTTATTAATGTAGCATTTCAGACTGGGTCTAAATGAAAGAACATGAAGTTACATGAATTAATTCATATTGCAAGCAATAAAGCTATCCTAGCAGAGCACCTGTGTGGTTTACTATGCATGTGGATGGGCATGGAATGGATGGTGCTATACTGATAAACTCCTAATACTACTAGTATCAAATTTCATGGAAATATATTTTAAAAACCCACAGTAAACATTTACTGTAAATGTCACCATAGCATCTGTTTGGGAAAATAATTGTGAGAAAATAGAGGTAATTACTCCTAACATTCACAAAAAGATTGCATCAGAAGAGTGAGTTTCTAGATGAGTCAGAGCCAGACAAGAAGTGGCTACCACATACCCTCATGGAAACAGATAGCCCAGCAGGAGAGGATTTTAAGAAAATAAGCTATTTTCAGCTTCTTTGAAAACTGTTTATTGTCAAAGAGTGAAACCAAAAAACTATAAAGTACAACTTAGCTAAGAAGGCAGCATGGTTAGAATAATCACAAGTAATGGTTAGATAGTTTAGTATTTTAAAGATTCAGACTGTTTCAGGTTTTTAAAGATTTTTTTGAACCATCAATGAACTGACTCAAAATATCACATTTTGTCTTTTTAAAAATGAACTTAGCATTTTCAAATCCCCTCTAATAGAATCTTGGCTGTGTTGCTTTTTACATAGCATAAGCGTTACTGAAGAAGTTTAATCAATTTTATGCCAAAACTTATCTAGGCTTTACTAATGCCTTCAACTGGAGTATTGAATGTTTTTTGTTCTCTCAGAGCCTGGGTACAAAGGGTTAGAATGACAGCATGCAATTTTATACTTACAGCTCAGTCTTTTAATCAGCTGTATTTCAGAGCTTTACGAGTAAAACAAAATTTTCTGCTGTTTTAAAACCACAAATGCATATGAAGACAATTACTTTCACAGCTAATAGACTGCTTTAGTATCTTCTCTGTGGAGTACTTTCTTGTTACCTTACCCAGCGTAGTCCTGTCAAAATTTAATGCTTTCAGATGTAGCATATAATTTTAATCTAATGCACAGTGCTGCTAATATTTCAAACAATACGACATGTGCACTGAGACAGAAATGTGTTGTTCGTTTAATAAGCCATCTAAAATGTCTTAGATCTCCAAAATGATTTGGAGATTTAAAGCAAAATTGGGGGTGGGGGGTGTTTTGGTTTTTTGTTTTGGGTGAGGATTTTTCCCTTTTTCTTTTATTTAAACACAGGTTAGTCAATCCAGTAATACCCATCTTATCTGAAGAAAATGTATGGTTACCCAACCAGTAATCACTGTTAAAATTGAAGGCTTTCTCTCCTCCATGCTTTGTAAAACAGACGTTTTATTAGGTGTTAATCTTAAACTCTGAGATGATGACCTCTGGTAGTGACGTTGACCTGTCATAATGTCAGGGAGTCTGGTCATAGAAAGCAACCAGTTGCATGATTCTGATTTTGAATATCCAGCTCCAAATATTGCTCTTTTGCAGAAATTCTCTGCCTTTACAGTCAAGTTATAATCTGCCTTGTCTTTACCTCTAAAGGACTGTATTTACAGAAACAAAGCTGGAATAACAGATACTACGTATCAAGAAAATATCTAACAACCTATGTACTTATACCTCACTAGAGCATTAATTTCTTGTCCCTAACTCATGTCTTATAGATGGATAAACAAAGTGTAATTGATTTTTTTTGCATCCCAGATTCAAAATAAGGATTTCAATAGACCTAAAAACTTCCTCCCACTTAGCTGTTATCTTTCCCCTTTTTTGACTTGCAGTTGGGTACCTAGATATAAGGAAAGAATGCAGTATGATGTCTATAGTGTCCTAGAGTAGCACCCCTGACAGCTGTTAACTTTCTCTTCCTCTGAGGTACAGTCTCTTGTATTGACTGATGTACAGACAAGCACATCAAAATTTAACACATACATGGGCTAGATTCGTTATGTTTTTCACCTTTTGCTTCTTGTCAGTTTGATCTGTACTGGAGGGACCATACAAGCCACTTATCATTCTTGTTGCCAAAGGGCATCAGTGCTGTTCATTTGCTCAGCCTTGCAGAGATAAATGCAGCTTGCTGCAGTTAATAAAATGGCTGTTCCCTCGACATAATTTGTAGACATAAATTTAAGTTACATCGCTGTGTGTTCATGGATATGTATGGGTAGTAATATAGATCTAATACGCAAGACATTTCTTCTCAGACAAGTGACATTCTCAGTATGGTAAAGATTATCTTTTCAGCCAGATTCTTCTGAATACATCTTGAATTCACTTTACAGATAGACTCAAGAGGAGAAGTGTATTTCACACAAGTTTTCAACATTTGTTTTTGTTCTCCAATTACAAATGAAACAAAATATTTCAAATCATACTATAATAATGTTTCTCAGCCTGTGTTCCATGGAAGCAGCATATGAAAGTGTTGCAATACATTTATTTTTTAAAAAACATGTATTTGACCATATGTTCCCTGTCACATGTAAGAAAACAAATGGAATGGAAAATGGTGATAGTTTACTGATGTGAACTCACAAAACTCAAGCTTTTAAGAAAAATGAAAATGAGGCTATATTCTGCATGATGGTGCAAATACAACATCAGGTTGGGGGGCGGGGGGGGGGATATTTTGTTTCCCCAAAGTACCTAGATGATTCTTAAGAGTTTTGGTTTAAGGATTTCATGGGCTATACAAAGACTGAGGAAACACTACTTCACTATTTTTAAGTATTGCCTCAATTTAAATATTTATTCTCAGAATTTATGCTCAGAATAAAGCTGAGGGATCACAAGGGTCACCCCCTTTCCCTTTATGGCCAGGGCCTGAGGGCACTAATGAGCTCTAACGGCCCTAAGCAGCCTCATCTGGTGCTTCTGCCCACACTCATGGCCCAGGAGCCTGTTTAAGCCCAGTATGGGGCTGTTAGTGGGGGTCCTGGTGGTGTTGCAGGATGCTGCTCTACCCAGCTCCACCCAGCTCCTTGCTTAAACATCCGAGGAGGACTCTACCCAATCATTCTACTTTTGATCCTGAATCTAGCTCCTGCCTGCTCCTGAGTACAGTCTGGGACTTTCCTGGGGTGTGCCCTGCAGCATCTGGGTGACATATTTGTCATTGGTGGGGGGAGCTTGATATCGGTTTTGTGCATATTTGTATATGTTTCATTAGTATTTTTTTCCCATTATTATAATACACTATTATTGTAGTTAGATTAAAGCTGTTTTAACTTTTCCGACCCATAAGTCTCTTTCCCTTTTTTCTTTCCCCCCCCTTTGGGGAGCGAGGAGGTTACAAAGAGCTTCTGTCATTTGTTTAATAGCCAGCCCAGCTTTAAACCATGACGTCCGTACAATAAAGGCAGAACACAGAGGAAGCTACTACACATTTTCAAGGAATCAGTCATACCGCAAAAGAATGTTACTAAAATATAACACTGTTTTTAGTACATCTTCATTTTACTATGACGTTAAAAACACAGACTTCAGAGAAGTTGATCCTGCAGTCTTCATACAGATAACTCGCAAGGAAGTTTTTCACAATAACTGGTATTTAGAACAGAAATTTTCCAGTGAGGCAGCAACATGGACCGGAAGAGATCTGCTGAGATTAACAAAAGGTAATTGAAGTATTGTGTGGTTATGTGTTAGTAAGCAACAACCAAAAAACATGTTTCAATAACAATAGAGTCTAAGTATCCCTTATAAGAACAAATGAGTCCCAGCTGCACAAAATTTCAGGATACCAGTGTATCAGAGTACACATAGTCAACCAACCAAACCAAACCAACCCTAACTGGTTGACAGACTTCCGGAGAAGAGTGAAAAATAAAGAGAATGCCTATTTATTCACCTTCCTGAGCTAGAGATAACTGGAAGGAAGAAACAGGATAGCAAACGCCTCCCTGGCTAAGAAAGCTTTCTGGAAAGAGGAACAAGAGGATTCCTGAAAAAAAAAAGAAGTGTGCCTGGGATGAAAAGGGGTTCTGGATGAGGGCTAATGGAGTGCTGTTCCACAAAACCGAAGTTCAGAGTAAATGCTTTTGTGCTTGACTGGTACAAGCTGAGAATAAAAAAGTCTTCTTTCCTGCAGAAGGGAGGGTCATACTTATTCAAGGGAATTATTTGATGAATGCTTAAGGATAACTTTTTGTGTGTTTAAATCACTTTTTGTGAAATCTTGTTCCTTTGAAACAAGAATGTCTGTATCTGGAACAACCAGCTTACACGAGAACTGAAGTTTGCAAATACATCATAGGGTCTAGTGAAGAGGTGAATTCAATATTTTTCTTAGAGAAAGTCTATATTTGCAAGTTCAGCTCTTTTACGTTATCAGGCATTTATACACATTATTTTAAAAAAATAGCTTACCTTTTTTGACCAAGAAAGATTTTTTAAATTCTTTTTATGACTTTGACACTTAAGTCATTAACATTATTTATGCAAAATTTATATGTGCAGTATGATTATTGAAACTTGGTTTTCTTCTAAGTTATCCCACTGGGCCATAATGTATGCTTTAAGACCAGTCTACATTTGGACGGTTTTTGGATATGTATAATCACACTGAATAATTCCAACTCTATTTGTTTCCTTGGAGGTTTCTCAAACACTTTGATGCTTTCTACTTCTCTGTCTTCCCTTCATCAAAGTCACAATGAATTCCCTTTAGAGGTATTATAAGAATATATCCTCAGGGTTATGATTTATTCTTAAGCTGACTGACTAAAACTCAATTTTCCCCTTCTCCTATCCCACTATTATTCAATTGGGATTTAGAAATGCTAAGTCGCATTGGCTTAGATTCAAAGGGAGTTCAGCATCCCAATACCTAATTTTTAAACACTGCTCCCAAGGACAGAACCATAACATAGCTCCCTATATGATTCATTAAGGAAGTTAGACATCTTAAAATAGGATCCACAAAAATGTGTATGATAAAGAGGGATCTATGTACACTGCATTTAATGCCTTCTTCTCTGTTTCAAGAAGATACAGTCTACAACTCTCGTCATGTTCCAGCAGGACTGTTCCATCTCCCGTGTTCTGGATGCCAGGATGAACATGTCAGATATGGAATGAAAATGGTTCCACTTTACACAGAGTAACAAATATCACTCAGTCAGAAAGAGCAGTCTGCTAGATTTTAATCTTGTGAAAAAAAACTTTCAAGAAAGGTGTGGGAAAACCTGAAAGCTATGTTTTCCAAGGTTTACCTTTCACTGGCTTTCATTCAGCACACAGATGCTTTGGTTATATTTATGATAGCAGACAGAACAGACTAGGACTAACATTGCTACAACTAAACTGTCATTTATCCCTTGTACGGGAGACATCATCCATATCACTTCACAGGGATACCCTTAGCTCTCCTCAAAAACTTTGTTCCTTACTCTTCTCCACACTACTTTGCACAGCCTGGGAAGGATTTAGCTGTCATGAACCAAAACTTTCAGGGAGTATGTTAATGGTTATATAGTCATCGTGTTCCATGGCCTTGACACTTAGTTTACTAGTGTAAATCTTTACAGGCTAGGATGAAAATGCAAAACCTCCTGATTCTCAGGGGAAAGTATTACCATTACACAACTAGGAAGAATAGTTGCCTTGTATTTTCACCCTAGCCTGGCAAGTTTATTCCACTAGCACTAGAGGCAAGTGCAGGGCAGGGGACACACCATGCACTTTTATCTAGGAAATAAATGTGAGGTTGATTTCCTCTAGAGCAGACTGAAAAAAAACCCCATCCTAACAACCAAAGCCAAAACAACCCAGCTTTCTCACATTTTAATTGAACAGTATAATACAAAAGGGAAATTTCAAAGTAGGTTTGAGTAAAAGCCTTAATGAGAAATAAACTTGAGTTTATGAATCCTGATGAGGCATGAGCAAGAGAAGTGAATCAAGCTATACAGTTAAAACTGATGGATTTTTGATCATATGCAAAGGAGGAAAGTCAGAGCAGCAGACAAGGTTTTCAGGATCATAGTTTTGAGCTAATATCTCTTTTCTAGTGATCACAATTTTATATTTGTCAATATATTCCACAACTTCAGGTTAGTGTAGGTCCATATTCCCTATTTCAGTCTGATCTGCACCTTACTCAGATCTGATGATTCCTTGTGATGTGTGAACACACCCAACTAGAATAAAGAGGAATGTGCATACATCTTGTACTCTGATGTCTTGATAGACCTGGATGTCCATGAATGATCAGAGAGAGTCACACAAATAAATAATAAGAGTCACAAACTGGACTGTCTCTTACTGTCTTGTAAGCTGAAATACTCTGGTTTGTAAGGCAGCTACTCACTTCAGGCACAACGAGGGAAAAGGAAGAATTGGAGACTATGGAAAAAAGTTATGTTAACAGTATTCTAAACGGCTGTGCACTGTATCTTCTGCTTAGGGAACATACACACAGAACATATATGGAAAAAGGAAACATGACACCAAAACTGCTGAAGGATGCAAGTGAAAAACTGAAATATTATGTGCATTGTAAAAATCCTGACTTAACATTCAGAAAAAACCACCCTGACTAGAGCATAATGCTAATGGAAACATGCATGTAATTTGTATTTATAACCTTATTGAGATCTGGCTCTATTAACTTGAGTACAGATGGTCAGATATTCTCCAGGGCAATATCTTCATTTTAAAATTTTGCACTGAGCCTGAATGCGTTGCTTGACTCATCTCAGGTTTGACTACATTTTGCCAAATCAAAGGCAAATCCTCCAGTACTGTCAGGCTGTTTCAGAGCAATCAATTTACTGCTGCTGAGTTTGGCAGGTCTGGGACAGAGCAACCAGGCTACTTCCAGAACAGAAATCCTGAAACCTTTACCTGTCAAAAGCTGGAGTATGTTCACATAACTGATTTGTTCTGGGTCAGTCTACGTGATGCATCTGCCCTGGAGTCACTGACCCTGGAAGAAGCTGGCTATGGTGTTCCTACTTCTGGAACGAATTGTCTGGTAACTGACAAATTACCAAGATCCTGTGGCTTGAGAGTTGGGGCTGATGGTCTTACTAAAGCCTCCAGTCTGAAAGTCTAGGATGCAGCAAACCTCTGAGGAGCTCAGGTGATCTCTCAGAAATTGCAAGCTCTATGCAAAAAAGTCAGGACCTAAAAGCCTTTATCAGCTTCTCCATTCTGCCTTTTAAGCTGATCTGCATGGTGAGGCATACTGAAGACACATAGTTCCAGAGCTGCTCGGCAATGCTACTTGCCAGTTTGTTTAGTCAACATCTAGTGTATTAGGCTCGGATGCAGTACTTCAGAAATTCTTCTTTTATGGAAAGCTATGTGTATGTATATATTTACATATACATATTCATGCATATATAAACACACACAAACATATACACACACATACATATGTGTACATATTAAAAAATACGTGTATGTATGTGTGTTTGCATTTAGTTCCAGGAATCAAGTCAGTTCCAAGGATCAAATGGCAAGAAACCTTTAAAAGGGTAATCTCCACAAAGTGTCACACCTAGGGAAACACCTAATGAATGTATTTAAAGCCACTGACTGTTCTGTCCTATATGGCAATAGACCCACTGCAGTGCAAAGGACTCCTTTATTTGTAAAAAAAGTAATAACACAAAAGTAAAGAAAGCAATCTAGAAAAATAAGTATTTACTTTCATTGTTCTTCTCAGCTACATAAGTTTGAGAATCCCATTGCTTATTTTTAATATAATTTTCATTCCTTTTTTTTCCCCCACCTTAGACTATTTCAATCTTGCAGTTAAATATCAAATCAAATTTTAAAGGTATAATTCCCTGGCTTTTTGATCACTTATTTCTCTTTCATCTCTTGCCAGTGTACTTAATTTTTTAATTTAGCTTAATCATAATGAATCCAGGTGTCAACTGCAAAAGAGTTAAGGAAAACAGTCCAGCATTTCATTTCCATGTCTTAGAATGTTAAGCTACAATGTGACACTATTTTACTGTTTTCAGCTTCAGCGTTAACACACGTCAACCAATAACAACACCATAAAAAATATTATGTCTTGACAAACAAATTTCTCAAGATTTGCTTCCACATTTGGCATGTGATATTTATCTGGCCTATTAAAACAGCTCCAGCTCAAAATGAGGAAGTCAATATTGTTAGGATTCTAAGTGTATTCACTACATTTTCTGCCGCTTTTATTCTTTTTTTATTTTTCCAAAGATTTTTTCTTTTTTTTTTTTTTTTAAAAAACCCTTTAAGAAATGTGGGACATCACTCCTAAGAATTAAATGGTTCTATATTGAGTGTCCAACATACAGTATCTGAAAAATGGTAACTTAAAATTTTAAATAAAGTAAAAATACTCAAACAACCAAACAATAAAACCCCTCGATCTGCGGCTGCTTGTGTTCTGTTAATTTATGTCCTCTAAAGAGGCTTGAGCTGGGAAATCTGAAATAATTTGTTTAAATCTGAATTTCTGAAGTGTTTTCAGGCTCTTTGTTTCAAGACTTCCATTGCATTTGTGAAAAATACACAGATCTAGTTATCTACAAGTCTTGCTGATGGATAATAGAAGAACATACAAGATTAATTAAGTAATATCAGGTAACTCAGTAAGTAAGTGGCAAGCCAAAGAAACTGAAAACTCTATGTTTGATCTAGGCATAAGATCACTCTTTTGGAAACAGCAAAAAGACAGTATCCTCAATGATGTCAAGGGTTAGTCTAAATACAAAATTGGATAATGTTAATATAAAGGGCAAAGTTCTGCAAGGAAAGCATCACTGAAAGAAGAAGAAGAGAAGTGTCACTGTTTAAAGATGGGCTGGCTATTAAATGGATGACAGATGCTCTTTGTTAACCCCTTCCCTTCCCAAAGGTGGGGGGGAAGAGAAAAGGGAAAGAGACTTATCGGTTGGAAAGGTAAAAACATCTTTAATCTAACCACAGTCATAGTGTATAATAATAATGTGAAAAATAATAATGCAATATATACAAATATACAAATATGTACAAAACCAATATCGAGCTCCCCACCACCGATGATGAATACGTCACCCGAATGCTGCGGGGCACTCCCTGGGAAAGTCCCAGACTGTACTCAGCAGCAGGCAGGGGCTGGATTCAGGAACGCATGGATTGGGATTGAAGGCAGAAGAATTGGACAGAGTCCTCCTTGGACACCAGCCATAGAAGAAGAGAGCATGACCCTCGTGATCCCTCAGCTTTATACCGAGTATGACGCGTATGGGATGGAATACTCCTTTTGGTCAGTTTTGGGTCACCTGTCTGACCGACTTCTCCCCACTGCAGGGTCGCAGGTGTGACCACTTCTCTGCTCTTTCAGTTCCGGTACATAAGAAAGTTGGCAGAAGCAAGCATCCACCTCGGTCTCCATAGGGATAACGATAAGCAAGAGCCTTTCTGCATACCATTCCTACTGATGTTCCAGCACTAACTGCAAACACCGAGCTTTATCACTGCTAGAAGCAGCTACTGTCTGGAAAAACATGCAGTTAATTTTGGAGAGCGCAGCTTCTCAGAAGAGACTTAACTAAAAAGCAAAGTCACTAAAAGAAAATTGGTTCTGTCCTGGCCCAAACCAGGACAGGAGGGTCAAAAATGAAGCCAGACTCTTCTCAGAGATGTAGAGTGATAGCAGAGTAAGCAACGAACAAAAGTTGGAACATGGAAAATTCATTAGACAAAGATGTATTTATTTTATAATCAAACACTAGAATAGGCTGCTGAAACAGGTTGTGGAATTTCTACTCTCTGAAGACTCTTCCAGCCACCTGATCTAATTGACTTTGTTTTGAGCAGGCACTTAGATGACATGACCTCCAGAGATCCATCCTGACCTAAATTATTCTGGGATTCCATATAATAGTTCCCACATGTCCAAGATCTCCCAATCTTTCCCTGAAAAGTTCTTGGATAGCTACCGCAGGTAATCATTACCATACATAGGCATTCATTTTCAAAAATGTCAGGTTCAGCCATTGATTCAGTGTTGCACTGAAATGAAATAGTAATTAGCCTTCCTTTACAAAAGTCTTGAGCTAAGCTAGAAAGGCAGAAGTATCAAATTCAACTTAACAAGCTATGCATAGACAAGGAACGGTCAGGCTAGTTTGTACTGCTGTACCTCAGGTTTATTAGTTTTGTTCAAACAGTAAAAACAAGAGCCTTAATTAAGCACAACAGAATGTACATGCCTCGAAAAATGAACTCCTGAGATCCGTGACTGGCATAGGAAACGTGAACAAGAGATGACAGAATCCTAAAATGGTTTAGGTCAGAAGGGACCTCCAAAGATCATCTAGTTCCAACCCCCCTGCCATGGGGTTCCACTAGATCAGGTTGCCCATCCAGCCCAGCCTTGAACATTTCCAGGGACAGGGCATCCGCAACTTCTCTGGGCAACCTGTTCCAGTTCTCACCACCCTCACTGTGAAGAATTTCTTCCTAAAGTCCAATCTAAATCTACTCTATTTCAGTTTAAAACTGTTACCCCATGTTCTGTTACTACAGGCCCTAGTAAAAATTCTTTCTCCATCTTTTCTATAAGACCCCTTTAAGTACTCAAAGGCTGCTTAAGTTCTCCTAGCAGCCTTCTCTTTTTCAGCGTGAACAACCCCAACTCTCTCAGCCTTTCTTCATACAACAGGTGTTTCATCCCTCTGATCATTTCCATGGCCGTCCTCTGCACCTGATCTAACAGGTCCATATCTGTCTTGTGCTAGGGGCCCCAGCGCTGGATGCAGTACTCCAGGTGGGGTCTCACCAGAGCAGGGGGCAGAACCACCTCCCTTGTTCTGCTGGCCATGCTTCTTTTGATGCAGTTCAGCAAACAGTTAGCTTTCTAGGCTGCAAGTGCACATTGCTGGCTCATGTCCAACTGTTGATTCACCAGTATCTCAAAAAATCATTCTTCACAGCACTGCTTTCAGTCCATTCATCCCTCAGCCTGTATTGATAATGGAGATTGTCCTGATTCAGTTACAGGACCTTGCATTTGGCCTTCTGGACTTCGTGAGGTTCACAGTGGCCCACTTCTCAAGCCTGTCCTGGTCCCTCTGGATGGCATCCCATCCCTCAAGCTTGTCAGCTGCACCACACAGCTTGATGTCTACAAACTTGCTGAGAGTGCACTCAAACCCACTATGTCACTAATAAAGATATTAAACAGTACTGGTCCCAACATGGACCCCTGAGGGACACCACTTGTCACCAATCTCCATTTGGACATTGAGTCATTGACTGCAAGTCTTTGGACGCGACTATCCCTTCAATTCCTTACCTGTCAAAGNAGGTGTGACCACTTCTCTGCTCTTTCAGTTCCGGTACATAAGAAAGTTGGCAGAAGCAAGCATCCACCTCGGTCTCCATAGGGATAACGATAAGCAAGAGCCTTTCTGCATACCATTCCTACTGATGTTCCAGCACTAACTGCAAACACCGAGCTTTATCACTGCTAGAAGCAGCTACTGTCTGGAAAAACATGCAGTTAATTTTGGAGAGCGCAGCTTCTCAGAAGAGACTTAACTAAAAAGCAAAGTCACTAAAAGAAAATTGGTTCTGTCCTGGCGCAAACCAGGACAAGAAGGTATCCTGGGTTTGTGAGATATGGAAGAAAGCCTGTCAAAGTTTACCTACAAATGTTAAAAATTCATTGGTTGAACTTATGTGAGATGGTGGGATACTTTCTTGAAAAAGTAGCTAGGGATAAAAAAAATCTTAACTATTATGGAATCTCTTTCTTTAGATAGAGAGGACATAATGAAAATTATATATTTCCCATTTAAAAATAATGATGGGGGAAGAGTGGGGAGTAAAGATCTGAAAAGTTTTGCAAAGGTAGTTTAGCTCTGCATTTAAATATATTCCTTCTCTTAGGTGAATTTGATAACTGAGCTATTAACATATTATGAAAAGTGACTTAGCAGTCCTTAACTCTTACTAGCTGGGTGAAAAGCAGCCACACTACTAGAAGTGATTCAGACATAAGGGTGAAAGTAATCTGTACACTATTATGTGTGTTCATACATGATATTACTATCTTATCTGTATGTCACAGTGTCATTTGCACCACGATGGGGTGATGAAAATACACAAATGGCTTACCTGATCTCATCTGGACTTCTGAAGGAAAAGTTCAGGTAGGTCTGACCTGCATTAACAGATTGCAAAGTCCAAAAGAGAGTGAGCCTACGTACCAACATGTAACTTTATCTTCAGAGCTGAAGTTGGAGACAATAAATATAAAATAAAAAAGTATCTGAAAGTTAATAGCTTCTATACTTTGCTCACTAAACTTTCTTTCCATTAATTCTTGACTCAGTGGTGATAATAATAGTTGAGTTTGAGCTCATGTCAGTTCAGGAGACAGGTGCCACCCAAACAACACAGAGGATTTACCTGTTTTCATTTTAGGGAAAGTGAAGGAAGATCACATGCTGGGCAGGAGAGCATGAAGATTGTTTGATAAGATTCCATGAAAATAAGCTGACAGCAACGTTAGAAGTGAACTGGGAAACCTCATCTGGGTAATATCTGGGAAAGAAACAATCAGTTTGACATTTACCAGGTTAAAGATTTCACATTATCAAAATGGAAGTCAAGTGTTCCTTTTTAAAGGCAGTACCACCGATACGGGGATCACTGTAATGCATTCTGGACTGAAGAAATCATTTTCTTCCTATTGTCAACATGACAGATAAAGAGTCCTAAAATTACACTAAATATTGTAAGAAGTATTGCTGTAAGTGCATTGTATCTTGCCTTTCTGTATCATGATATTCAAAGACAGATATGTGTTAAACTAACTCAATTTCTGATTTTTTAAATTTTAAATATTCTGTCATATCCTCATTAGCATCTCATTATTAAACAGTTAGCTAAGGAAAAGAACAAAGAAGGAAAAAGAAAATTAGATGCAACACTATAGGGCATATTTTCACCTTGACAAGCAAGAGTGACTCATTGAGGGTTACTGAAAGTCATACATGTGCTTCAGAGGAATAATGCCCTCAAGGTATTTTGAAATTATTGAAATGTTAAAGCAACAATATTGATTTTTATATAAAAGAGTAATTTATTAATACTAAGTAGGAATACAGGTAGGGAATGGTCTATACAGATAAGAGAAAAATAATTAAGCAGTTTAAGATCTTTTTTTCAATGATTGTGGGAGAGAGGAAATGTGAAAATAAAATAATGTAATTTGAAAGTTAAAATGGTTCAATGCATACATAAATTATTAACAGTTTCTTCCCTACAATACAGGGACTTCTGGATGTTTTCTTATACTCCTTTTTGGAGGGAAGAAAGACATGGGGTTTATAAGAAATATCTGAGAATTGATGGAATCCCAAAAAAAAAAAGAAAGATGTGATCTAACCAGGTACAAACCTAACCCTCTGGAAATGAAACAATATTTCATTAATGGTTCAGTCATGAAAGGTACAGCCTCCATTAACCATGTGTGTGCTTCAGCGTTTTGCTGGATGCGCAGTGCTTGGCAGGATCAACCCCAAACTACGATCACACACACATATGCACACACGTATATGGGCAAGTTATTTCCCGTACATTTGTATTTTCATTGACTTAGTTTTGGATCATGATGTTGTTTCTAGTTTGCTAGTCACACACCAACCCAAACACTAAAAATCCCATCAATATCAGAAAAGAATTCTGATACAGAAAATGGCTTCTGTATCAGAAAACACAAAGAAGATCTGTTTCCCACTTACTACTAGTACCTTAGCTTTGTAGAGAAACTCAAGTCACCCTAATCAGCTTAAATTCATGAAGAGGATAAGTCCCTGAACAGCAATCAGAATCATGGATTTAGGCTCTGGTAAAATATACTTGTATTCACACATACCTCCCTCTGAAATCTGGACTGTTTTTACAGGGGTATTCTCAGCTCAAATTTACCAGTACAAGAACTTTCAGAACTGACATTTATAAAGAAAATAGCATGACCTATTCTGATCTATAAAACATTTCTGAAGGAACCAGTACTTATGGGTGAATGACCATCAGGTACACTCTGTTGACTTGCAATGTCTTGTTATTATACATCTGTTTCCTTTCTGAAATACATATTTCTTGAGCAGACACAGAAATGCCCTACAGTCTATTTAGTTTTCCTCTGTTTTGCTAGTACACCATGGCCACAATGTATTTCTAGCAAATGCTGCCTGTCTCACGGAATTTGTCTTGAAGACTTAAGTATCTGAGATGAAGTGGAAGAGCTCATCAGCTGAAGTAGCGTGTGATTTAAGGACGGAATTATGTTTTATTCTTCTCAATCTGTGAGAACGTTAATGATCGTCACACAGAAGCGTGTAATGGCACCAAAAGCAAAGGCTACTGAGACAACTTTTTGGGTATCAAAGATGACAAGCCGGCAGCACTGGATTCCCTCTGTAATCAGAAATGAGAAGAATCTCTAGCTGCATTTGAAGTAGTAACATTTTGATATCCAGTCACATATTTGGATGTTACTTTTGCCAAAGTTGTGCAGTTAGTGCAGCTGCCCTTTCACAGAGAAATCTCTAGGGGCATTAAAGTATCAGTGCTCAAGAATATGACGATAAAACTAAGCCAACTCTTTCTATTAATTAATTTTTAATTATACAAATATACCTACAATAACTATACTAATTACTGTGAACTGAGGAAAATACAAAAGCCAAAATGAAATCATCATCATAATGTATGATATAACATTTATGTTCTGATTTTAGACAATTCAAATAAAAACAGTGTGAAGTGGGCAATGGAAATAGAAATATGTCAGGCAGAACACAGAGTAAATGTGTAGATCAAACAGAGAAATGCCGCTCTGAGCCAGGTCAGCATTGAACAATGATGTTACTGTCTTGGGCACTATTTCAATAGGCCCAGCAACAAAACTCCCCCTGCAGATTGCAATTCCTCATTTACCTCATTAGTCAAATAAATAAATGAATACCATGTAATTTTATGGCAGAACACTTCCATACCTTCAAGGATAATCTTCTATTGACTGTCATGCTGTAAAAAATTATAAATTAATGCTGACTGGTGCTGTAAAAGATCCTTAGCTCTATCTCCATACTTAAAAACGGAAACAATTATACTTACACCAAAGTGAGTAACACCTTAAATCAAGTTTCATAAATGGAAAATAGGTTTGATCTCTCATTTTGATTTAGTAATCATTTTAACACCAGCAAAACCCCGGGATTTTTGTGAATGAAAGAAAAACTCTTGGGATAGGCAAACAATTTTCTTCACTAATGTGACTAAAGAAGCCAATAATGCCGTCCACAGGAATAATACCATTGACTCTGTGTAAAATCACAATGGTGACAATTGTACTGTGACTCTAAGGAAGTCTAGAAATAACTGGCTTGAACAAGCTAATTTGGTTACCAGCTGCCATTTAGCAGAGTTTAATGTGTGCTTTTTAATGTGATTAGCTCTGTGTTGTCAAGTCTGTAAGGTTACAAGTAAACCTCAGCTCCATATTCTCTAGTTTTCTCAGATGCTTTTACAGTCACTCTGCATTACAATCAGACTGCACAGTGGGGCAGGCTGAGGGCAGTGAAAGGGCTTATGAAGAACCAGTACTTAAGTATGATTTTCAGCATAGTTCCATAACTTGTAGGAGTTTGAACTCAGTCTGGGTAACATGGCATTAAATAATTTATTTGCACTGCGCCCATCAGTAGCTACTTCACTATGCAGATTATTACAAAAATGTGAAATAGATTTCTACAAGTAGCCTGTTCACAAAGTGCATGATCTTAGGCTTCTGCTTGTCCTTCTCTTACTTCAATAAAGTTGAAATCTACTCTTCAGGTAAAGACCATTCACAGATCCTTTCCTACTTCTTACTTTGAGTGAGTGGATTGGAATCCAATGCAAAAAAAATCTCTGTCTTTCACGACATTGCTCTTTTATATAATTTTTAGATTTTAGAGAATTTTTAGAGAACATTTAGTGTTTTAGAGAACATTTACACATTCTCTATTTTAGAATTACTATATTTAGTGTCCATTATTTTTCCCATGCTGAATAAAATGTCTAACAATGAAAGGCAAAATCAGTGTGAAGGAATTTTTCTAATTTAATTAGGAAATCTAAAAGAGAGGTTCATTATATTTAGATCATGAAGTTACTGTTTTTATGGCAAGCACAAGGTCATAATTATCAGGTCATTAGTTTGAAAAGTTTAGCGTCAGCTCAATGCTAGTTCTTGGCCTGAGTATCTTTCTTCCTATTTTCATTCTAAGATGTATGGACAATTTGTGGCTTGCAAACAATAAGCAAAGGAAAACATAAAAAGAGCTGTCATTTGCAAAGCATCTTGTTTTGAGAAGAGGGAATTCAATAATCCTTTTTTGAATTGGAAAGGTGAACAGAATTCAAAGCCTTCAAAAAGACACAGTCTAAAATTATAATGGTTAGCACTAGGGAGTATGTCAGAATATTACTCCTACTATGCCAGTTGGCATGCAAGACTTCCACTTAACAGAAAAGAACATAGCTAATGTGCCTCAAGTGTTTCTAAATCCAAATTAAATACTTCCTCATTCTATGTGTACTCTGGGACCATTCTTTCATGGCTTGAATAGCTCAAACTATGTTACTCAGGCTGCTGTGCCCATCTTGATGCATGAACAAGAATAACTATGATAATTTTAGAGGTTTTCTTGACTCAGGATTTTTTGAGTTGGTAGTTTTACTTTATGAAATATCTTACCAATTGAAAACATGTATGTACTAATGGCAACAAGAATTACAATGTCGGGACAGGTTAACAACCGTTCATGTCTAGAACGCTCCACACCGACCAGTGTGGGATACATCAGAAATAGAAGTAAAGCCATCAAATGTGTGCACTTATGGCATAGAATTTTTTTTCTTCATCTATTTAGTAATCATTTGAGATCCTTGTTTTTCCATTACGAGTTCAATTTTTTTGCATATGCATATCTTGGTTTTCTAAAAATGGAAAATATTTGTGTTCTTTACTTTGAGCTAGTTTAAAAGCTATGATTTTCAGAACATACTGAGAACTTCCCAGTCAACGCTACTCTATTTGAGTACAGAAGAAGAGAGACATACAAAGTGACTACTTGCCTCTGAAGACCTAGGAAATAAATCTCTAATATTTCCCTGAGTGTTCTTTAGCCATTTGCTTTTAGAATAGTTCATAGCTGTTGAAAACAACTAAAATTTCATCAGTTAATTCAATAGACAAACACTGATCCTGCATCCAGCACCTAAACTGGACTGCTGTAGCTTCTCTGTGAGAAGGTGTGAGCTCAGAAAAGGCTAGAAACTCTTACTGTGCCATTTTGTGTCTGAGTCATGAGGAGAAAGAGCTTTTTTTAGTCCTCTGTTGTCTCTCCTCTCTAAGTGCATATAAAATGGCATGGCAGACTCTGGAATTCAGAAAATAATTTCCCTTTCTGTTTATGCAGTACGTAACATTTTGTCTTAACACAAATTAGCACAAAGCATCATCATTAAAAGCATCATCTTCATTCACCTCTATCAGTGCTGTCTAGTACTTTTCAGCAGAGGAATACAGTGTGAAAAACTGATCTTGAAAAGCTGATCTTGCTGTATTTCTTTCCAGTTTGACTCAAAGATCATTGAAGATACTTCGTCTCATTTGACTAATTTGGAATTCCTTTGAACAGTTCAAGTGCAGAAGTTTAACTCATAATCAAATGTTGAGATCACATTTTGCGTGTATGATACAGTGGGTGGAGAGAAATACAAAAAGAATTGTGCATAACTAAGGAAGAAAGATGGGAGCATGAAACAAATGCTACTGGACTATACAGAAAATAACTCAGAAGTAAATAAAAATACTTTTTTTTTCTTCCTCTAACTAATACAATTGTATGTGACCTTAACAGTTCAGTTTGAAATTCTGCAAGCTGATTATCTGTTGGATACAGAAATTTTTGGAGAGTTTCAGCAAAACAGGTCCAATAGAGGGATATGAAAAAGTAGTTGTTTTCAGCAAAACAGGTCCAATAGAGGGATATGAAAAAGTAGTTGTTATATTCTCAAAAGTTGTTTTCATTTTTTATTTGTTTGTTTGTTTAATCTTTGCTGTGCATGTACTCATTCAGAGGTGAAACTGTTCATGGGCAGCTGTGGTGCCAAGCACTGCAAGTAAGATCTGGTACCATTATTGTTCTGCATACCAGTTCCCAAAGAGCACAGAGACATGCATGGAATCAGTGCAGTGGCATTAGAAAATCTCTTGAAAATCTCTCCAAACTAGGAATAGAACATAGTAAAGGAAAAAGTGTGGGAATCATTACATGATGATAAGGAGAGAAAAAAGGTAAAAGAGACAGATCAATAAACAAGGACAGAAAATGTGATCCGTATGTATCTCCATATATATTTATGCTGTGCATGTAATGTGACAGGGGACAGAGAAAGCATATGACAATGTGACTATTTAAGCACATCCTGCCCATAGGATAAAATTAAATTCTTGAGTTCTCAATACAATGTTAGAAAAATTTGTGAAATCAGTGAAGAAAGTGCTCTTTGCAAGCCTCTACAAGGAAATAATCTTTCAGTGCCTTTCTCTACTTAACCTTGTTCCAGAGTTTGATAATCTATTCATATCATCATTTACTCACTGAAGCTCAAGGGGCAAAGGTATCTACTGTCTCTAAATGTCAATATCATGTCTGCATTTTCTACTGACTTCTATGAAATTAACATTTTCTGTTTACTTCATCAAAACCATAGGAAATCACACTTTGAGCACATCATCATTATTAAAGTTAAAAAGCAAAGTTCTAAAGAGAAATTGCAAGATTAAACTTACATATGTAACTTATTTTCTACATTGTTATATATGGAATTGTAATCTTGTTCTTAAATGTGTGATTACATGGTTACACAATTGCATGTAATTGCATGAATATAAGCTATTTTTCCCAGTAATTTCTCTCCCATTCTGTTCATAAAACTGATATAGTCTAATTAATAAGCATTTGCTTGTTTTGCTCCTTCTAATATTTTAGTGCTTTCTTTGTGATTTTGCAAAGTATTGTATATGGAATTGTTTAGTTTATTTTATTATCTTTTTATTTTTATCCTTGTCACTAGATCATTTTAAAACCAAATCTTCCTCATTGCCATATAACAATTTGTTCTAAAATTATCATTTCACTCCATTCTAGTTAACTTCTGTATAATTAGACAGTGGCTTCTAAGTTGGAGTGAAGCAACATTCTCCAGCACTATAAGAAAAAAAATCACGCTCCAAAACTTACAAGATAGAACACAGTGTCATAACTAACTGAAAACATCCTGCAAGAAAACTAAGATTTCCTCACATGCACACCAGAAGCCACCCTATATGGCATAAGACTGTACTCTATGAACTTTCATTAATTTTTTTTAATATTGAGATACATAGATTTTTGTTATTTATTAGACCTAGCACCTACCATTACAATGAAAAAAAAGTTTCTGTACTAATCTTGATAGTCAGTCATGCCCAGCTATCAGAAACATTATCCATAAAGACTAGAATTATCTGTCCAGTGCTGATTTTGTCTATTTAAACTTTTTCTTTGTTTTTCTCCAGTAATTAGTTAGTTATTTGAACATGAAGTGAGTAGGAAAAAGGATATTTTTTCATTGTTTCATTAAAAATACATAAATCTCATAGTCATTTATTTTCCAGGGAGTTTGTAGCCAAAAGAACTGAAGTTCATTTGGAAGCTAAAGCTTCACAAACTAACCTTCAGTGAGGAACGGTGCCTTTTATTGTCCTATAGGAAAACTGTTTTGATTTGACAGAATGATAAGCCTTTGAAAATTGTGGAACGAAAATACACAGTAGACTTTCTGCTGAGCTCATAAAGTGCCCAACTGAGAAAGGATTCACTGCACATGAATAAGAGGTAAATTAGCTGTATACTGAAAAGTCTCATCAAATGCAAGGCTGTAAGTTCTCAGCAGAACTTGGGTAGCGAAGGTTTTCTGCACACTTTATCAAGTACCCCAGAGAGAACGCCATTCTGGTGTGCTATAACATCTTTTCAGCATTCTTTGACTGATCTGAACTTTAAACCACATCTTACAGCAGATCTGAAAAATAGGGTGGTTTTATTGGTGGAGGCTAATTTCTTTGTTTTCCCTTTCAGGCATAAATGGATAATAATAATTTTCCTGAAGAGGGAATGTGTTTCTCAGGAAGAAAGAACTTAGAAGCAGCTGTACCTGATTCTTTAGCTCAGATTGTGTTATGACTTCTGAATATATGACAGTCAGCCACAAGTTCAATGAATAACAGATATATTTATGTTTTAATTTTATATGTATAGAAGACAGGTGTTGTACCTGTATAGAAGTCAAGATGCAAGAAGTAAATGAAATAATTAAACGGGCAGGTAACAGTGGTCTCCAAAATACTCTCACAAAAATAACACTCTGTATGTAGTTTTATGCATGCATGTTGCTTTAACTCCTGTAACAGAATAATGAACACCACTGCAAGTTTTTTTTTAAACATTGATGGTATTTTATAGGAAAGCTCCAGAGGAAATATGCACAGATATTCTGAAACGTGTTATGCAGTGTATGTTCCCTGTCATTGTTTTCATTAGAATCACATTCAATGTATAATTACTGTTGATAAAATATAGAAACACAAGAATAAATCTCACACTGAAATAATTAATATGACATCATTAATATGTATCAAAATAGTCAAGTACTGTAACAGAATTATTATTATGGAGTCATAAGAAATGAAAATGAGGATAATTTCCTTACCCTGAGTGACATGCAATCTGCTCATGGACTGTTTTGACTCTGTCCTCCAGACCCATATGCAACTGTGTTTTCATGTCTCTGCTGGTACTACTGAGAAGATGCTTTAGACCTTTCATATTTTCAAAATAGATTGTTCCAATTTCCAGACTGAACTCTTGGTGAGTTGACAAACATTTCTTCTCACGTGAACCTTACCTTTCAAATTCAATGGTATTATTTTCCCATTTGTTCAACACCTATATGAATTTATTTAAAAAGTTATACTCTCCTTTGGCTTTTATTGTGCCTAGCTAACCTGTATAAGCTTCTCTATAGTATAGAGATTGAAGCTAGCTTCATTATAATTAGTTCAGGTGTTGTTAGCAAACTAGCAACAGCTGCGCTGAGATAACAGTTGCCTTGTTTACTCTATTTCTAAAAATGAAATCTGTATTTATACTGATTCTTTTCTGTAGATGTCAGAGATGAAAAGTCTGTGAGGAATATGTGAGTGAGATGTTTTGTCTCTCTCCAAGTCAAACTGTTTGATGTGTGATTAGCAATAATAGAAAAGAACGGTTTTATACGTGCTTTATTTTGGCACATGTACATCCATTTGCATGTATGCATTGCATGTGAATTTCCAGAAGGTACTGTACCTTGATAAGGAGAGTTGCATATTTTCCAGTATATTTGGGTGCCACAAACAAGTAAATACATATATAACAATACCCAGAGTGAAATCCGCAATGAACTGATGAAGTTAGTCAGGCTTAGCAAAATTTATATGGATAAGATTTTTTCTTTCCTCTGAGCAGCACACAATTTGCACAATTTTAGGTTGTTACTAATAAGATTAATTTTCTATCACATTATCATTTTCATTTTCTGTTGCTAATAGGGAACAGCAATTTATACCAGATTTAAGTAATGTTTTAAATAGTGCCATACCAGTCTCTCCTTTGAACTAGATGGCATTGGCTTGAGAGGAGCTTTTAATTCCACTAGAGACATGCGCTTGGAACAAAAGTATTGTGACAGATCTTCTGAAACTTATGAATGAGTTATTGCTGGAACACGCCATACTTGATATTTGCACTTTAGTTTCAATCTTTTGGCAGCATAGCTGCTGCAGATGAAAAAAAGTGCGTCTCGGCTTTTATTCTTATTCATGTGTTGACCTTAAATTACCCTTTTTCCCAGATGGCCAGTCATCTCAAAGTTCTGAAATGCTAACTGGCGCCATTATGCTTGTCATACTACTGCAAACCTGTTCTCCTTAAATTCTGTACCATACGAAGTGTTTTGTGACTGTGTGCAAAAAAAAAAAAAAAAAAA
>VZSC01011761.1:419494-431126 GCA_013398225.1 Steatornis caripensis | reverse complement strand
AAAAAAAAAAAAAAAAAAGAGATATTCTCTGCTTGACAAAGAGAGGAAAAAGAACATAAAATCTAGACCTTTTCAGATTTGTTCTCTCACTATTTGTTTTATTTAGATTTACTAAAATGAAATCGACTCCACTGTCATAGTGAAACAAGGCTATCACATTCTTCTGAATACAATTCATCTTTCATCATATCAAAATTGAGGCTGACAGAAAAACTGGTTTCCTCCCAAACATATGCTTGGCTAATCTTGGCCTCATGGTTGCACACAGGCTCTTTAAAATGTTTTAGAGAGGAAAAAGAGTCCTAGTACAATGCAGAAAATGACATGGTGAACACATTACGCCAAAGGGCTTCACAATAGTGTTTACTTTCAGCAATATCACTACATTCTTCTCTGGAAAACACCCTGGCCCGGCTAAGGAGAGCTTTCCACTCACACAGAGGTAGTAAAATAGATACAGTATATCTTATAACTTGGTGTTGAACTTTTCTGAAAAACATCTGCTCACCTGATTATGGTCTAAGTAATACATACAGTGTCAGTTTCTTTTTATGGTGAGTGGTTTTTGATTTTTTTTTCCATTTTCTCAGTTGTAAATGTTACTGCACACACATTTTTTTCATTTCATCTGTCCATTTGCTAAGACATTTGAACTTTTTAAAATGGGAGGATAAAGCAATTTACAATAATTTTCCTTTTATCCATATAAATATTCATGCACGTGCACAGAGTTTTTTCTTTCTTTACACATTATTCTTAATTCTCTTTTCTTTAAAATTTTCCTTCACTTTGTTTTCTTTCTGGTTTCAGGATTCACTTTTAACTTACACTTTGAAAGCTTATGCATGACCTTCCATAATTCTACTATTCTTTCCCTCCATTTTTCTTCAGTCTACATTTTCATCTGTTGTTTGCAAACAGAGGAGGACTTGTGGGTGATGTGGTGGTTGGAGGCCATCTTGGGCATGGCAATCATGAAATGCTGTAGTTTTTTATTCTCAAAGTAAGGAGGAGGGTTAGCAGAACCGCTGTCTTGGAATCCCAGAGGGAAGATTTTGGGCTGTTTAGGAGACTGGTTGACAGAATCCCTTGGGAGGCAGTTCTGAAAGACAAAGGAATCCAGGAAAGCTAGACATTCTTCAAGTGGTCTTCAACCACTCTTAAAGGTGCAGGAGGAGGTTATCCCTATGTGTCGAAAGACAAATCAGCAAGGACTTTTACTACCACAAAAGGCAATAAAAAATATTTGTTAAATATATTAACGACAAAAAGGAGGTCTAAGGAGAATTTACATCCTTTACTGGATGCAGGGGGGAACATAGTGACAAAGGATGAGGAAAAGGCTGAGTCAACATCCCTGGAGGTATTTAAAAGATGTATAGATGCTTAGGGACATGGTTTATTGGTGGACTTGGTAGCGCTAGGTTAACGATTGGACTCAATGCCCTTAAGGATCTTATCCAATCTAAACGATTCTATGATTTATACACAAATTAATTCACTATTTACTCCTTTTAAAGTTTTTTTTGCCTGAGCATTTGTCCTCGCTCAGTACATCTTTTCCTCCCTATTTGCCACCAGTTTATCAGATTCATTCTGTTTGATCTCATTCAATTCACTAGAGAGTTTCTTTCTCTTGCCTTATTTATCAGCTCAGCAGTCTCACCCTAAATATATTCATTACACCAAAGTGCTTCTCACTCGATAAGTTCTACATTGGTGTCTTCTCTCTGTTCTGTTCAGGTTTTAATTCTCTTTCCTAATCTATTTTTTCCATTTCTTATTCTTTATCAGCAAACTTGTTTTATTCCAAAATCTCCCTAACCCAATCAAAATAATTATTCTCATTCCTAACCTATACGGGTATTGATGTCTCTTCTTCATTGATTATCATGCTTTCTTGGTTCCAATTCCATCAAATGAAATATCCTTTCCTCTTGGAAGATGTAGTCACACAGTTATGCTGATAATTGTTTTTGACTGCATGTACATTATTTTGCACCTGACAATTCATTTTTTATTTCAAAATGTTTTTGACTTCTCAGGAAAAGAAGACAAGATTATTGTCCATGCAAGTTGTCACCTTTCCAGGTAGACTGACCCTGGCAAGACTTCAGAGTTGAGATTTCGATCAATAAACTCTCACATCAGAATCTATTGCATTGCATTTTTTTTTCCTTATTCAAGCTGATCAGGACATTTTCTTTGTATTTATTACAATACATTATTTTCTGATAAGATTCCCAAAGGAAATTAAAGAAAGAATAATGGATAAAGTAAAACAGCCAAGAGCTGGGGTTGTCAGAGTTGCCTACTAAAAAATGAAACTGAATCCCTGTTTTAAGAGCATTGAATATAAGAATCTCAATGACCTAACTCATGACAGAGGATAAAAATGATACTTTACACAAGCCTGGTATTTATTCTCCTGTATTTCCTTCATAGTAGAATATATTTCAAACTCTTTGTGCTTGTAAAGGAAGCTTCTATCAATTTATGTGATCCTAAAGTGAAATTTTCAAGTGTGTCATTAAGCTGTGAAGTTTAAACAAGTTTCTAAGGTTTAGTTCAGGCTACCATCCTTGTTTCATTGCCTAGATATCCCAACACCTTCCACTTCTGTCCACAATCAGAGGTCTACAAAGGAATAGAACAATTCTAATTGTTAGTTCGGATTACCGAGTGTAGGGGAGATAAAGAATCAGTAATGATTGATGCATAAAGAAATTAAACTGGAGCACAGGAAGTTCCACCTGAACATGAGGAAGAACTTCTTTACTGTAAGAGTGCCAGAGCACTGCAACAGGTTGCCCAGAGAGGTTGTGAATTCTCCTTCTCTGAAGATATTCAAAACGTGCTTGGATGCGTTCCTGTGCAACCTGCTCAAGGCGCACCTGCTTTAGCAGGGGGCTTGGACTAGATGATCTCTAGAGGTCCCTTCCAATCCCTACCATTCTGTGATTCTGTGAAATGGAATAATCTATGTAGAGGATAACAAGTAATACATATAAATTGAAAGATTGAAATAATTTTAAATACTCTAAAATTCTTAAATTATACTTCTGTTAGAATTCCTCTGAAACCTTGCTTGCAAAAAGATGCTGAATCAATAAATGCTGACAAAGGCTAGCCAGGAAAAAAAGCTACTTTGAAAGCCACAGAAATACACCCTGTACAAGTAAGAAGTAAAGTGCAAATTTGAAAATAACACAGTTAAGCCTTAAATCAAGTCCATTGTCCTCTCAATCAGACATTCACTCTAATGGTCTGCTGCAACTCCCTAGGAAAAAAAATAAAATTCAACCAAGCTCATTATTCTGCAGAACTTTGCATATACACTTAATTTTATGACCTCCGAACAGTTCAACTAAATTCACCAGGACTGCTTACAAAGCAGAAAGTTAAGCTCCGGTGCAGGTCTTTACAGTATCAAGGCCAACATCTGCAGCCCAGGATATTCGTGTTCTCTGAAGTTGACGCTGCTTCTTCTGCTTCTCCTCCATCCTGCCAGCGGATGTTTAGAATAACAATCATGCTGGGGTTTGCTGTAAACTGGAAAAGACCCTTGAGAACAAAATAATCTTCCCTGGGATTTCCCAGGGCAAAGACACTTAATTACATATACATTCAGTGTCTGTTTACAAAATCAATGAAACTATCAATCACAAACCATGTGACCAACATTGGATGCAATTGACTTTAAAATTTGTTCCTTTTCACAGTTTCACTGGAGTCAGAAGGGAAATAACACATTCAAAATACATTAAGTGTATTCTTCCATCTAATGTAGTTCTGATTCCTAAGATGTATGTTCTTTCAGACACAGTCTAGTACCTTTCTTTTTTCTCTTTAAAATGGCTGACAGCAACTTAAACCTCAGCAATTTTTGCAAACAGAAAATCAACTTTCCCTTCTTTTGCTATATCCAGCCCCTATAAAAAAAATCTGTGTGGTACAGATAAGGTTTTTGTTTCAGTATAATTACCAAACATATTGATCAAAATGTATAGTTAGATGAAAAATTACGGTTTTGAAAATGACTAAGCAAATAGAAAGAGATAATGTTAACAAGGGATCTATTATTATCGGCTCTTTTAAAATTTCAAGCACACTTAGTAAAAATTGCATATATCCAGAAGCCTTTGAAGATTCAGAATTACTTGAGTATTTACACAGTTGATAACATCAACCTTATTCATAAGCTTTTACTAAACAGCTCACAAATTACTTCAGTGATGTTAACAGGTCTACCCTGTGTTTCTACTGTTTTAAAAATGGACTTTTAAGTATTGTCTAATTTCTTTTTGTTCTATCTTTCTACACATTCACTTTTTAAAAGCTCCTGTGTTGTCTTTGCATTGTCTATTCCATAATTTATCTACAGATAAAAGAATAGGATGAAAGTCAACTTCTTAAATGAGAGTCTTTCTTTTTATTATCTTCACATACAATGGGTTCCCATGTTGTCTTTGAAAATTGTTTAAGTGCTTCTATGAAAGTATATAATTACAGAATCATAGAATCGTAGAATGATTTGAGTTAGATGGCCATTTGGATTAGATGACCATAAAGGTCAACTAGTCCAATACACCTGCAATGAGCCAGGACATCTTCAACTAGATCTGGTTGCTCAGAGCCCTGTCCAACCTGATCTTGAATGTTTCCAGGGATGTGACATTTACCGTCTTTCTGAGCAACATGTTCCAGTGTTTCAACTGGGGTTGTATTAGTTAAAAGATCTTCTGTAAACCTTTTGAATACTGAAATCGCTGTATTTGGGCAGTAATAATCTCTATGCTACTCAACAGATGTACACAGAACAATATTTTAAAAAACCCCAAAACTTCCAAAAAATCTTTTTATTCTGTAAATTCAACAAAACTGTGATGTTTTTAATTAGTTTACTTCTGCAGGCCTTCTCTTGAGATATGACTGACACCCACTACCATATTACTACAGGAATGTGGCAGAAAAAAAATTTCATATAAGATTTTTTTCCTCTGTTTTCCTTATGTAGTTTGGATCCTCAGCTGACATCTGTGGAGCTCTTTTCCGTTGATCTATGGTGTTCAATATACTGAAAGGTTACAAACTGCTGTTTTGAAGTTAGCACAATTAAGCTACCATCACCACTTAACACTCACCATATCCTCCAAATTCCAATTTCCTCTCCTTTTCTCCTTGTGCAATGAATGATAATCATGATCGAAGATTAAATGTGAAATGGTAAAGTGCTGCAGTTTTCCTTTATTCTGTCTTTCTTTTTTTCTTCTTACTCTTCAAGAAGAATAGGGTTTTACTTCCACTCTTTTGTCACCATTCTGCAATCCACCTGGAATCATAGCAAATTTACTCTTTCTGAAGCAGAGCTCCCTTTCTCTCTCCAAACTCTTATCATTTATACATTACAGGAGAACAATCTCCCTTTAGGAGCACAGACTTTATCAATCCCCCTTGAATTCACTTCTGAGTAACCTCTTTTTTTTTTTCATTGACTGAGATTGTTCTTTGCTCTGAACTTGCAAAGTCCTCTGCTTATCTATTTTTAATGACTCAGATCAGAACACACAATGCAAATTCATGTAATTGGCCAGGAAAACTCTCTACTTTCCTCTGTCCTCATATCTACATTCAAGAATATTGAGAAGGACAGCCATTTTATTGTTGCTCCTTTTAACAGTCCCCTTAAAAAGTAGGTAAAAATTTGAGGAATTGGGAGCCAAAAAGTGTGCTTGTGTGATATGAAGAGCTCATTTTTTAAAGTTAGGTTTTTCTGCAAATGAGTGTTCGAGGTCACGATATATCAAAGTCTGTTTAGTTGGTTGCTTTGATCATCTTCAATCAACTTCTATAAATGAATGAACCATCACCACTGAACAAATCACTTTATTATACTGTCATTACTGAGAAAAATTGTTTGCAAAAAACATTGCAGAAGAGTTTCACAATGGTTCTTTGGACAACACTTAGTAACAGGCTCAAAGGAAAGATCTGTTTATTCTGATACAACTGTTTGCTTTCTCTGACTTAAATAGTCTGCAGACTACGATAATGCTTAAATCTCAAAAACTTAGTCAATTTAAAATAATTCTATCATAGATTTCTACAGTGCTAAGAAACACTACTACAGTGACTGTTACTTTGTGGAAAGTTTTACAGATGCTTTTGATGAATTGTTAGGCCTGAGCTCAGGAAATAGCTTAAACTTTATTTAATTTGTGGAGTGGATATGCATCAATAAATTGCGTCTAAATGTAGAGTATTGGCACCAAAGTTTTTCACCAAGAGCCTGAGAAACAAACCTTTGAATTGGATCTGCCAGTACCTTTCCATAAATTAGGTATGAAATGTCAAAAACTTTTTATCTCAAAAAACAGATATTATTAACACACAACCAAAAATGAGTCCTGTAGATAGGAAAAAAAAAAAGGCAAAAAACCCTCTCAACCTCTAAGAGAGATACAGTAGGATGGGAAACAAGTGACTCCAATGACTAGGATTAGAATATAAGAGTAACATCTCCCTGCTTCATGTGTCCTTGTTGTGTAGATCTTTTTTTTTCCCAAACTTCCTCCAGCTAGCACTTTTCAGATCATCTGGCTCACACAAACTCAGTGAAGTCTTTCTTGAGCCTTAGGAAAAGTTTATTTCTTTCTATAATTTCCAAGGCCTACTATGTCTGCTAAGAGCTCATTTCAGCAAAGCCTCTCCAGCTCCACCTCAAGTTTTCACCATTCTGACAACTAATTTTCCTAGACTAAAGAAGTGCCTGCCCCATTGCATTCTGCAAAAATCCGCCAACTGAGGAGGTTCATTCCTGAAATGCAGACTCTTACCTACTAAATGGCTCTGCCTGACTCGTATGCAACAACAGCAAAGCAAATACATATCTTCATTGCTGCTATTTAGCCTCACCCTGGGAGAAGCATAAATGAATAACACATAAAAACTATCTATCACACTCACTAAAACAAAAATTTTGTATCTGTACATAATTGAGTGAAATAAGTTTAGAATTACTGGTTTAAAACTGCAAAACTTTGCCCTACCACTTCACTGTGGTGCTGCATATTAATAAATCAGCTAGGTAGAAGGACCAGGCTAAGTTAACATCCAATTTTATTAGGACTTGTTTAGAATTGTCTCTACAACACGTTAATGTATGGAACATTGATGTATTTCAAATAGTATTCAGTATTATTCATTGATCCCTCATGCTTGCTAGTACTGCCAGAGCAGAAAGAAGTGTATGTTTTAAATGAAATTAAAAGAAGAAAAAACAAAGTAGACATCAAGCTTGCATGAAAATTAGACAAATTTGTTTCTCTTGCTCTACTTACTAGTTGTAATTATAATTTCACACTATTTGTTTATGTGCAGGAGCAATGCCTGTTGGATCATATTAACTTACTTGTAGAAGTGTGAGCAATCAAATCCTATTAATTTCAAACAGGATTCTCAAAGGGAAATCTTTAGTTGATGCAAATTAATGAAACCTTTTTTGACAACACTAGCAAAAATAAACAGTATTAAGACCAAAATTTGTAAGCATAAGGAAACAGAAGTGAAAAGAGCTGGTAGCTTAGCTCTGTTACAGTTTAAAGGGCTTTGCCTTCATCAACTGTTCTCATCTGCAAATTCAGTTATAGTATTAGTCCTCTACTCCAAATTACAGGAGCAACACAAGACTGTTTCACTGCAGAGCAGAAGGAAACAATCTGGTAGCCAGAACAGCACCAAAGTTAGTTTACCAGGGACTCCTATACATACTTGAACAAAGCCTTCCTTCAATATCTGTTTTATCATGCATTCAATTTCTTCTAGAGATTTAGTCCTGTCAAGATAATGATATAAAAACCTAGCACTATATCAACAGAGCTGAAGAAAAGCACATTCTGATGATTCTGACTTGCTAAGTGTACTCATTTTTGCTGGGATAGAGTTAATTTTCTTCATAGTAGCTCGTATGGTGTTGTCAAAGGTTTAAGTCCGGATTGACTATTAAAGGGATGACAGATGATCTCTATTAACCCTTTTCTTTGTTATGACTTTGTGACAAAAACAGGGTTGTTAACACATTGATGTTGTAGCTACTGCTGAGCAGTGCTAGCACAGCATCGAGGCCTTTTCTGCTTCTCATACTGCCCTGCCAGCAAGTCAGCTGAGGGTGCACAAGAAACTGTGGGGGTACATAGCTGGGTCAGCTGACCCAAACTGACCAAAGGCATATTCCATTACATATGACATCATTTTCAATAATAAAAGCTGAGGGTAAGAAGAAGGAAGGAGAAAAATTCAGAGTTGTGTTGTTTATCTTTCCAAGTAACCACTATGTGTTATGGAGCCCTGCTTCCCTGGATATGGCTGAACACTTGCCTGCTGATGGAAAGTAGTGAATGAATTCTTGAATTCACTTTGCTTGTGTGTGCAGCTTTTGCTTTCCTTGTTAAATGGTCTTTAACTCAACCCACAAATTTTCTCACTTTTACCCTTCCGATTCTTTTCCTCATCCCATTGCAGGGGAGTGAGCGAGCGACTATGTGGGGCTGAGCTGTCGACTGGGGTTAACCCACAAGATTAAGTAATGCAGTCCATAAGGCATTCTGGAATAAATTTTTACTTCATACACAATGTTTAAGATAAAAGAAAGCTAAGGACTATTTATTTTTTTTCAATGTATGAGGTTAGATTCTGACCTTGAGTGAATCCTTGCTTCGGATATCAGTGGTACTGCACAAAAGCTAGAGAACAAAGCTACTCCCACACTCAGGGATACAGGTTTTGACTGTCCTCGTGATAACAGCACTAGGACCACTGCTAGGCTGTAATAAAGAAAATAAGGTAGATGGAAATACTATGGGGTCATACTGAGCAATCTATTTACGGTTTTGTTGTCAAAAGCTCATGAGAAGTTTGTGCTTACACTATTGTACTCTTAAAAGCAGTTACCTGTTATAAAAATAATTGTATTTGGTGAGTGTAAGCATTAAAAACGTACATCAGACTGTTTGTATTGCTAAATTTGCTGGAATGGCAACATTTTCAGTTTGTAAAGATTTGTAAGCAAAAATAATTTAAAAAACAAAGCAAGCAATACCCAGAGATCTTTTCACCAGTGCTAGAGGTCACTATCAAATCATATTATAACATACTTTAAATGCAAAAGAACTTTATTGTTCATGCAAGCATCTGTAGTATATCTAAACATTCTTTTTCCTACTGAAATTTGATACAAGAAGGATAAAGTACTGGCCACAGTCCAGTTGCAGTGATAGATGGGTTATTTATGAAAGTAAAGGAAATAGTAATGAGTAATACAGGGCAATATTTATTAATTACTAATAGCTCAAATATTCAAAATTGTTGTCCAAATATTGTTCTGAGAACACTTTCTTGACAAGATAGATAAGCCACATTTTCACTTAAAAGCTCAAATGTCAATTATCCAGGCTCTCTATCAGCATTTCACAAATCGGACTAGACAGTTAGAGAGATTTGGCTCCTAATGGACTGCAGTAACAGTACAGAAGAAGGAGAAGAATAGCATAGAATTCATGGCTTTTATTCAAAACTAAAAGAGATCATTGTGATTATGTGATCTGGCCTACAACACAAAAGAAAAGGCCATAAGATTTATTACAATTTGCTTCACTCCAATTGCTAGAGTTCAAAAAACTTTAATTTCTAGAGAAACACAATTTCTTGGGTAAAATTTAGAGTTATCAAGAATTTTCTTAAGTATTGGGAATTCTTTAAATGATTGTTTATCACGCTTGCTAGCACATATAATCAGTAGCCCTATATGGTCAACTTTAATTTCCAGCCTTGAAAACTGCTATATTTTCTGTTTTATGGGCAAGCCAGACTTCTGTTTTCTTCACAAACAGGGATAAAATCATTACCTAATCTTTGTATTACCTGCCTGGTTGTGCATTACTTTTCAAACACCAGGTATTGGGTTCTAATTTTCACACTTGCTTCCTAAACTGTTGTGCTGATAGATTTGTGTCCAACTGCCATCTCTAGCTCCACTGTCACAGCATCTCACCTGCAGTATTCCCTGGGAACAATCTCTGCAATCAGAGAATCATTGCTGATCTCCCTAATTGCATGGGCAACTATGGTCACTTCTTTGGGATCTCCTATTCAAAATTTGAATGTATCAGGCTAGAAAAGTTATGCTAAAAGCAAAGCTGAAGCTTCAACTCAGATGAATTTCTAGAAATTAAAGGATACGTCCATACCTCAGTAACATAAATAGAAATTTCAGGTAAATTTCTTCCTCATACTTCTTATTACATCTGACTCAGTTTTTAAGAGGTAACTCAAAATCCGTTCAAGATATCAGGATTTCTTTACTTTGTTCTGGATTTTCTTGTGGGTTTTGGTGTAGTTTATTTTTTCCAGATGAAAAATTGCGATCTCTAATTTTGTGATTTAACTTGTCAATTTTCTCTTGCTTTCAGTTTTTGAATGGCTGAATAAATACCTCAGCAGCAAATCAAGCTCTCAGAACACTTTATAAGAAAAATTCTTCACCACTGTCAGTCATTCTCAAGTTCTCTTTAAAAATATCTACTCAGCAATTTATGATTTTTTTAAATGAATACCTCATCCAGAGAAAGACAGTTTGGTATTCTTCTTTTGTTTAGTACATGACATTTAAGACAAAGATACAGTAGAAACAATACCAGTGTTTTAAGTTTATGAACAACTGCCATTTACTCAAATTTCTGCATCCATACTGGTGCTTAAATAATGTGGTCAAATTCTTCTGGTGATTACATGTTCAGCAACAAAACTGGTTTTTGACAGGTTCTCTTAAGATCCAGTTCCCAATACTTTAATCACTTTCACTGCTCTTCTTTGAAATTTAACCTGTTACAATATCCCTCTTGCAGTGTCAGCATCTAAATTATATATAAGATTCTAATAAACCAGACAATGTCACTAGTATTATAACTTTTGTTGAACCTGCTAACTATTCTCATTTATATGTAAGAGGAAGAAATAAGTAGGGGAATAAATTGTCTTTGCCAGGTGTAGCATTGCACTGGCCATTCATGTTAACCAGATTTTCTGTCACAACTTTTTCAAAATTTGTTTCTGAAGATAGAATACCCTGTTGTGTTCAACCTGTATCTTCTATTCATAACTGTGTGACATTACTTCATATTTTACAATGGAATGCATACTGTTTGCTTGCACATTAAGAGATCATGGCTGATTTGATAGCTTTAAGATGAGATGATAAAAAAAAATACAATGGGAGAGGGGTACAGCAGCATATATGGTGATTGCAAATCCAACTGTTGTCATTTCTTAGCAAAACCTCTAGCATGGTATAAGAAATTTATAGAAGTTATAAGAAATTTATAGAAGAAACCCCAAACAACCCCAAAAAAGCTTTTGTTTTGCAAATCTCATGGCTGTTTGATTAATTTAGTTTTTGACAATTCTGTGTTAAACGAATATTTACTTTTTCTGTCTTTCTTCCTGTTGTAGCGTAGGCCCCACTTCCCCCTACTAACAAGCCGTGTTGCAATGTCAGATCATCCATCACCATATAAGAACAAAGAGCTGGGATAATTGGGCACTCTACGACCCTGCCTGTTGGTACAGTGAGCCAAGA
>VZSC01011761.1:384829-411113 GCA_013398225.1 Steatornis caripensis | reverse complement strand
CTGGAACAGGCTGCCCAGAGAGGTTGTGGAGTCTCCTTCTCTGGAGATATTCAAAACCCGCCTGGATGCATTCCTGTGCAACCTGCTCTAGGCTAACCTGCTTTAGCAGGGGGGTTGGACTAGATGATCTCTAGAGGTCCCTTCCAACAACTACCGTTCTATGATTCTATGATTCTATGATTCTATGGTGTCTATCATTTTGCCCTTTTATATCTTATTGAAGCAAGATAAAATTTATTTTTATATAATAAATTGGGAGGGAGGGGGAATGTGACAATGAAGAGACAATGACTGTACAGATCTATGGAAAATAGTAAATACAATTATTCTGTTTAATACAAATTAATTTTGTCATCTTGCTTCAATATGTGAACATTCCGTTATACATCATGTACTGCACAATCTACAAAATTGATTCAAAAATTTGAGTAAAGTCTGAGTAGATTCTGTTCAACAGCTAAGATATTTGTTCTGTAGCTGTTAACAGGCCAAATTTCTTTTTTCTACTTATTGACTTCATAAAAGAAGTTGGAACAGTTCCATTTAGTTTGGGGAAAAAAAGTTTATAAGAAGGATACATCTTACAATCATAACAGAACCAATCAAAATACATGTTTGGGACTTCATAAATATTGACATTGTTAAATCTGATTTTATTTAAAATATAGCTGTTTAAAGGGTAGTACAATAGCCTTATTTGTGAAAAAAGATCAGATTTTGTTTAGGTAAACAAAAAGATCCTATTTTCCCTATGCATCTCCACACTCCTTCTGTCTGGAGATCATGTCATGAATTTAAAAATTATTTCATTGGCATCTATCTTTTTCTTCACTATCGATCCATACCTCGTTAGTTGAAACACATCATCTTATCGCCTCTACCTGTTAAAGAAATTATTTAATCCCTGCAAAAAAAAAAATATTTTCTTTCACCTTTTTTTCCATTCCAGATAAAAAGTATCTTCTGAAAAAATGAAACTAATGTGTGTTATTGTTTAAAAGACAGAAAGCATATATCTACATTTCCGAGTACTGGAGAGTTTGAAGAAAAATGTATACTTATTCACAGGTAATTTTCTCTGAGGTCTTTCAGCAATGTTCTGTTCAGTAATAAAATGTATGGTAGTCTCTATGGTAAGCTGCAGCATACACATTTTCCAGAGTAACATCAATTTATTCATGGAAGCATATGAATTTTTCTGAAACTTAGATCAAGCTGTAGCCTGTAAGACACCAAAATGATGACAAACATATGGTCCATCCTACCTAACATATTATTTTAAGCAAATAGTTATCCTAGACTTCTCTGATTTTCACAGGAGTCAGCAGAGAAGTGTCTGGACTTTTATGTTGCCCATCTAATTAAATTCTTCCCTTCCCTTCCCTTCCCTTCCCTTCCCTTCCCCAAAATGACACAGAACAGAAAATATTCAGCAGCAATGGCTTGGCAAGAAATAAAGACTGAGAATTTGCCAGTCTCTGAGTAAACTGGTTTGCGGTTGATATAAATAAAAGGAATAAGGCCTCCCAAATAAACATTTAGAATATAACAAATCTTATCCTATTCAAAGGTAATCTGCTAGATTGAGGGACAAGTGAAAGAAGTTATAGGAAAAAAAGAAGGATAGTTTTAGGAAAAAGATAGAACATTAAAACAAATTTTAAAAGATTCAAAATCCTGTAGGCTAATGAATTTAACAGTAAACCATTCATTAAAATATTTTGGAAATCTGTGTACAACAACTGGCTTTCCAAAAGTATAATTGACTTTCTAATTCTTCTATATTTATTTATCCATGAGAAGAAACCCAGAACAAAGAACCCTGGCAGTTTTGCATGGATATATATTACCAAAGAAAATATTTTCCCACTGCAATATCAAATTAATTACCCACTTCTATTAATAAGTGAATATAAATTACTAAAACAGGTGGTATAACGGTGCAAAATGCTATGTCTTCATTTTGCTTTCATTCTTTTATGTCATTCTAGGCTGGTTTTTGGCTGATTTCTCACTACGACTCTATTTTGTATCATCTGAGGAATGTATTTTGGCTATAATCCATTGATTGGCTTCTCCCTTTACAATATATGAGATTAAAAGCTCAAGGCAAACCTGTAGTATGTATGACTTATCCATGTTTCTGACCTTCTGCCCTTAGATTTCTACTAATAAATTAAAAGTAGCTAGGTCTGCTTTCCAATGTTAAGGACAACTGGCATGGAATGCCATGGACTTACCCATCTATTAATCTCTCTATCCTCTTAAATAGGATGTCTTCATTGAAACTGTTCATTGTCCCATCACAATTTCTGCACTTTGCCTGTGACCACTTTAAAAGTTTATCAATAAAGGCAATTTAACAACATAGGCAATTAGATTCATGTGCATGGGAATGTCCTGACCTTATTTATCTTAGTAGGAATAGCCTACTATGTAACTTACGTATCTATTCTTACCATGTGAGAATGTTTTAGAGAAATATTAAGCTTCATCAATTCATAAAGGAAACATGAAGTCAAAAAATCAGGAAAGATTGTTTTTTAATTCAGTGATTTTCAAATTAGGATACTTAGTCCTTCCTCAAATAGGCTCCACTTTCAACAACCTCCTCCTAAATATAACCCAAAATGTTGCAGTGGTCTAGTACTGTTGGAATGTCACACTTCAGCCATGGTGGATCTGGTTCCCCTATAGAAAATCTTTGTAAGCAAAAATCATTTTCTAGTGTCTTATTTCAGTTCAGTATACTTTACTTCTCTATTCAACAAGTCTTACAATTTGTTCGCCATCCTCATAAAATGTGTAGTATTCACGTGGTGAGGTCCCCGATCAGTAGATCCCCCTCTCCCACACACACCCCCGGCCTCATTTTTTATTCTAATAATCTTGAAAAATAGGAGAGGGAAGAGTTATTTTTGTTTTCAGAGAATCACTCTTCGTGTATATCTGATATGTGTCTTTAATTCAACACTGTGAAACACAGCCTTTTCCTCTACTACATGTTCCATTTACCACCACAGGAGCCAATTATCTAATTACACTAAACATGCACCCTTCTGGAGAAGTTTTATTAGCAGAATTTAAGCAAATAAAAGCAATTCATACTCCGTTGGGATATGCCTATGTACCTAACCCTAGTGGGAGGGCAAATATTATTTTAAAATTTGTCCTTTGAACCATTCTCTGCAAAATCCAACTTATAAAGTTTTTCATCCCTATGGACACCATATGAACAAATTCCCCATATGCCATTTTACAATTTTCATCTCCTTGAACTAAACATAAACAATCTGACAACTGGTTTATGCAAATTTGTTCTTCTATGAAGTAGCTATTTTTAAAGGCAGATATCTCTGCTTGGGGCTGAGCACTAGAACAATTTATAGTTGTTTCAATAATTTAAAAAATGCTAGAAGTTATTTTCTACATGGCTTCTTCCATTAGAAACATTTATTCTGACAGGAAATGCTGAAATGCTAGCAATAAAGTGTTGGAATTACACATTGCAGGATCAAAATTCAGCAGAAAATTCCAAGTGAGATGAGGCTTGGATCTTTGAACTAAACTGGGAGACATGTATTGTTTAAACAGCCATGCATTCAAACACAGTTTGTCCAACCCAAAAGCTGTTCTCTGAAGGTCATATGGAGAAGGATATAGCATTGAGAGCAGCTGAGACCATATGAACAAAAGCCATGACTTTGGTTTAGGGGAGAAAAATAACTGAAAATAGAAAAGGTGAAAACAAAGTTTTAAAAGAGAGGCATTAGAATGATTTTAGTATGAAAGTAGTTTCAAGACATCTGGAAAAACACCTGGGTTTAAATATTATTAGTTTATTTGTAGAATAGTTTGAAAAAACTGACAGGCTTCTGAACAAGCAAGGTAAGTTCCTGATTTCATAACTTATCTTGATCTGTGTACTCGATCACATACTATGAGCCCAATGAGATGGCAGAAACCTCCTGACATTCAACAAAGGGAAGTGTAAAGTCTTACACATGGGTAGAAACAACCCCATGCACCGGTATGTTCGAAGGTCTGAAGGGCTGTAAAGCAGCTTTGCAGAAAAGGATCTGAGGGTCCTGGCGGATGTCAAGCAGAACAGCCAGCAATGTGCCCTTGTGGCAAAGAAGACTAATGATGTCCTGGGCTGCATCAGATGGAGTGTCAACAGCAGGTTGACAGAGATGAACTTTCCCTTCTACTCAGCATTGGTGAGGCCATCTGGAGTTCTGTGTCCAGTTCTTGGTTCTCAAGTACAAAAGAAATATGAGCACAGTGCAGAGACTCCAGCAAAAGGCCACAAAGATGATGAAGGGACTGGAGCACCTCTTTTATGAGGAAACAAGGAAAGATTGAGAGAACTTGGACTGTTCAGCCTAGAGAAGAGGGGGCTCAGAGGGGATCTTATCAATGCATATAAATAACTGAAGGGAAGGTGCAAAGAAGGTGGAGCCAGGCTCTTTCCAGGGGTGCTCTGTGACAGGACCAAAGGCAATGGGCAAAACTGAAACATAGGAGGTTCTTTTTTACGGTGAGGGTGACTGAGCACTGGCACAGGTTGCCCAGAGATTTTCTGGAGACTCTATCCTTGGAGCTGTTCAGAAAGTGTCTGGACATGGTCTTGGGCAACTGACTCTAGGTGACCCTGTTTGATCAGGGAGATTGGACGAGATGACCTCCAGAGTTGCCTTCCAACCTCAATCATTCTGTGATTCTGTGATCTAAAAATGGTTTTGTTTATCTACTTTCTTATGTCCTTAGATCCTGGTTAATACACCAAAAAGTTATTTTGTTATCTGTATCTTTGATCTGTACTATCTCAAATAATTCAGAATTTATTTATTTATGCCTCTGCAACAAAAAAAAAAATGATACAAAAAATATATGATATCTGACTTACAAATGCAGCAAAACCATATTTTCTACGTCTTGGAGTAGACATAGATAATTTCAAAAAGACCAGCTACAACTCAGAAGCTGGTAAGGAATTAGAAGGAGGTGCACAGAGATTTTATCCATATCTTTACTAAAACTTACCTGTAGGATTTTGTAAAATTTGAGTGAATTACCTGTGTCTTATCAATAAGGAGTTATATATATTTGGCTTCTTTTTCAAATACTTGTAATTTCAGTTATGATTTTGGGGGAGTAAGGATTAACTCTTATTATAAATTTGATAATATTTAATATAGTGATTTTTGCTGTCATACTGGAAATGTTGATAGTAGACATTACAGAGTTTTAAAGAAATTTTGGGTTTCTACTAATTTTTAGACTCAGAGAAGTTAAAGATCATTACTTTAGAAAATACACCTGAATTAAGTTATTATTCCTTTTCTCATATCAAATTATCATTGGCTAATATGTGATTTTGATTTCACGATGACCACAGACTGGTTTTTGTCTCATGACTGGCTTTTTACCATTTAACTCTCAGTATCTCAATTGCTGAAAATATGGTCAACAGTGTGATGAAATGTCCTCATCATCAAAGAATTATGTATTTGCTATCTACTAGCATTTGGTGATAACTGGAGTAGTATTTGAATAATTGAGAAATTACTCATCTGTCAAACCCAAAAGTTGGGCTGAGTAAAAAAAGGAAAATAAATTGTTTCTTGTTTTAAAGTGGAACAGCTACATAGTACTTCGGCTTGTATATTGAATACACTGATGAAGGGTCTTTTCTTTGGTTGTTTGTTTAGAAGATGTTTGAGTTCGGGGCTTTTTTTCAATTAAGAACAATTCTCAGCTATTAAAAAACATGAACCTGAAAAAACAAAGCTTTAAAAATCTGAAGAAATCAGATAGTGAAGAAAGGCAATCTTCTTTCCAGGTGAACTGAGCCATATAAAATTAATCATCAGTCAGTACTTCCTGAGAATGATGACTGGGAAAATACCTATGAGTAGAATACGTCAGAATTTTTTCCAGGGTATAGATCATCATTACAATTTGCTTACTCTCCAAAATAGCTTTCAAAATGGAAATTAAATTGATTAGTTTCCTGCCACGTTGCCAACACAGTTCCTCAGCAGCCAGTCTGATCAGATCACTAAGAGTGTCTGGAATCTGTATTGCCTCCATTCCATGAAATGTATTTTAGAACATTTTTCTACACAGAACTTTGACAATCTAACTAAAACAATTTCCAGCTTTCTGAATTATCATCCTTCTGAAATATTCCACCTGCCTACTGCTTCTTTTTTCAGTCTGCTCAAGGAAGTAGGATAGATGTATTGTCTCATTTTTCCCTCATATATTTTTGCTGCACTGACAGCTATTTCTGTAGGCAATAGTACCTGATGAGCAATTAAAATATTCAGTACAGTGTCTTTAAAATGCCAAAAGGTGAAGAATGCAGGAAATCTCACTTGAAAGGCATTTTTTTGCCTCATGCTAGTAAAAAAGACACATTTATGTACCTCAAACTGAAGCTACTAGGTTTTCTCTGGCTTTAAATAAACAAGCAAAATAAAACTGTAAGTTTCCCAAACAGAAAGAACATGCATATTTATGTAAATCTACCTGATTTGCTTCAGACAGCAAAGAAATTGTAAAATCTAATTATCTCTGAGAAAGGCAGAGAAAATACTGGAGTTAATTTTAGAATTATAGAATGTCTACAACTCCAAATTATTTTTTTCAGAGGTAAATAATCAATCAAGCAAACAAACTAAAACCGGAAAGCATACCATAAAAGTACAAAACCATATAGTCTTAAAAATGTAGTAGTCATGGATTAAAATTCCATAGTATCAAAGAAAACTTCAATTTTTTTTTTTTGTATCTTCTGATTTTCTGTAATTTTCCTTATTTCTGTGGGGTGTTCTTTGCCCTGAACTGTAATACCATGACATAATCAGTCCTAGAAGAAGGAGCAGCCAAACTCCTATGCAACAGATACATTGTGATTATCACTCTGGCTGTACCAGTTCTGAAACTTGCTCCTTCGGAGTCCCCTCAGCATGTCTGTATGTATTCAGATCTACTGTAAGAAATTTTGTTCAACTTACTGTGCATCATCGGGAAAAATTATCTCAAACCATAAATCTAATGACAGCTGCCATCCTTCCGTCTTACTGACAGGTGGTGGAGTCAATCGCAGGGATAGATTGAAGGTGGAACAAGAAGACCAGATTGAAGAACATGAAGGATTCCACTATACTGAATGTCTCCTTGCTTGTATTTGACATACATTTTGCCTATCGCTGTGCAGTCAACACAAGTTAGAGTTAGCTGTAGTCTGAACATAGCCTCTGCATAGGATGGAACCAGCAAGATTGAATAACGATTCATGTCTTTTTTGACAGATGTATTTCTTTTTACTAATTAGTTATGGGGCAAGAACTGACGGTATTCTGTGGTTCTATTACATAGATCAGAAATGTAGTAATAATGGTCCTTTCTGCCTTTTATATCCAGGTAATACTTTCTGGTGCAAGTTCAAGTTCTCATTTAGTTTATTTTAAAGTAAACATAATTCTTAATATTTCATACTACGTATAGCAAATTCCAAGAAGGTGGTGAAACTCTAAGATATTTGTTAGCAAATTCATAACCTTCTCATACATGCCATAAATTTGAAATGACCAGTTTTTTAATACTTGTGAGAGTCAATTAAACATATTTTACATTCAGAAAGAAAACCAGATCTCTCTACTAATACACAGTGACTATTATATTCAAATCTATTTTATACAGACACGCATGCACATAAACACAGAGAGTTACAATAAAGAGTGACAAGATGAATTTTCATTTCCTATCCTCACCTACAAGTCTGTATTTTTATCAGGTCTTAGAGATGACAGGATGCACTACTGCAATTGGCTTCTTTCTTTTTCTTAGTCTATATTTCAGATTCATAGCCACTCTTCAAAAGATTTGTCCAAAACCTTCTGAGTGAGTAGCAGAATAAGAAATAGATCTAAAGAATCTTTGTTTCCTTTTTTTCATTGCTAATCATTTAGACATCATTTGTACTTCTGCTAGGAGTCCTCAACATTATCTAGTATTATTAATTATGATATTGGTCACAATAGCATGGTTTGATCAATTCTTTTTTCTTTTGTTCCCCTATAGGTAGTTGTGATTTGTAAGAGCCAGGCATATATGCTTGGACCATAAAGAGACTGGAAAACAAATTGCACAAGATAGAGCTGTCACAGTGTAGATGTAAAATTTCCCTCTATGTTACATAACGTCTTATATATGGCATACACTCTAAGAGTATGAGATTATTTACAGTATGTCTGAACTGTGAATAGGTCTCAAAAAGATTTATCTGTCACAGTTACAGATGAGCAATTCAAAGAAACAAGTAAGAAATAGATGTTTTCACAAGTTTTTAATTAACTGAATAAGCACGTCATAAAGCAGGCGGAATTATTGTTCTACACATTCGATTTTCAAACTCTCTCACGCCCTTCTGGTGATGCAATGAGGCACGTGACTATCATTTAGATTCATGTGATGGTGTCATATGTCGTCTTGTCACTGAGAAGGTGTGGCAGAGTGGTCCCTCCCTCCTTCTGCTTAAGCAATAGCCACCGGTGGTGGTCATGTGGTGGTGGTGGTCATCTGGCTTAAGTTGTACTCTTAGGAGACAGAATCAAACACAATAGCTAAGGGCTATAAATCTTACTTAATAGCTGAGGGCTAGTTGAGCATGCACCAAACAAAGTAAGGTTGGTATGCAAATATGGCTGTAAGTCAATTATCTTACTCCATAAATAGTGGGCAGCCCAGGGCCAATTGAGCTTTCCTGCGCAGCGTCAGGTTGCACAACAGGATCTCCCCTTGAGTAGGGGCACTTCTCAAGGTTACTCCTCGAGGTTAAGAGATTCTTTGCCACAACAGATTCTTGGTAAATTATTAATAGCATGCTAAACTTTGAAATCTTAGCTAAATGATATAAAGGAGTGATTGCACATATGTAATCCTTTAGACATAAACCGTTGACCAAGTCTGGGACTTGGATTGCACCCAGTAGCACCTAGACTCCTCTCTGAGGAGTTTAGAAAGCAAGGGCATCCTTTCTGAACCTTGTGAATCAGGGAGAAGGGTCTCCCTGAGATTTTTTTCTGACTTTGTCCTCTACTCAGTGAATAATCAAGTACACCTTGCCATCAAATCTTGTTAAACCACATTTATTATCAAAATTTATGAAATTGCTGTTTTACATCAATAAACATATTACTACTTCTCTCTTACTAGTGAAGTGCATCACTCTATCCATGACGGGAGGCAATGCTATGACACCTCCTTACCAGCTAATTTCATGTTAAAGCTACTAGTCCTCTTTGACATGCGGTGTCATGGAGCACAGCATATGCCAAGGCATGTGAAGACACACATGTCATGGAGGAGAGTGATTTAGGTCTTAAGATCGCTTAAAGAAACACCATCAAAGATATCAGCAAAAGCAATTTTAATGTGAATTTGTAGAAAAAAATGAGATTTTACAGAGTTTGGTGGCAAGGTTCCCTCGATTACTTACTACATGAAGGGAATATACAAAAGAAATTGAGTCAGAGTAGTGCTTTGGAGTGATTTAAACAGGAATTGGGGGAACCTATTCACATGGAGATCAGGGAAAATTGAGTCAGGATCAGATTGAAATGATTTACACAGGGATTAGGGAAAAAGGATAAGGGATGCCCTCTTGTTGAATCATGAGATTCAGAATGGACCTTCTTGCTTTCTAAACTCCTTCTCAGAGAGGAGTCTAGGTGTAGCTGGATCCTCTCCTGGTCCCAGACTTGGTCAATGGTTTATGTCTAAAGGAATGTGGTACAGGGATTTCAGTGGAAGTGATTCAACATGTGATTATGGGTCCTATGTAATTCTGAGGTAGTGGCAATATAAGATTTCTCAACACTATTACAATAAACAACAAAATTACATTATATTATTTTCTAGCAATACTTAATCAATGATCAAAGTAATTTAAGTTGTTATAATAAACATGACAACTTAGTTAAAGTTTCAATAGTTTCCTAAATTAAATCACATACAAGCACACACGCACAGATATCAAGGTTAACCTATGATTAAGGTGTTTCTTTCTCTGCAAATTATAGTAATTTTTCATACCAAATGATCTTTGAAAACCTCATGAAATTGGATTATAGTGAATTACTCACTTTTTCCCTTGTAGGCTTCTGTCAGCAGGTGATCTGTATCACGTCATGAAAACTACCTTAACTGCCATGAAAATCTGCCCTGCAAGGCATCTGAGCTTGGGGGGAGATACACGGTCACAGCAGAATGTGATCCTGGAGAGCTCAAAGAGCCTCACTTGGGATGACTAGTTATAGGATCGCAAGATGATTGACCTTGGTCAGTACTTTTCTCATTGTGGTCATAATTCTTGTCACGTAATCTTGGCGCCTCTCAGATTGGGCTATTATCCAGGCAAGAAGAGTTTCAGGTGCATTTCCCAGGCAACAGGAGTTTCAGGTGCGGTTAGACATCAAAAAACATGCTATGTTTTACAGCCCATTCTTAGTAGAAGAGTACAAAAAAAGTAATTTCTTAGACATAGTATTTCTCAGCCAATGCAAATAATTTAAAAATGCCCAGTCAGACTTAAAATGGCCTATATATTGGTGGGTGCTTGTTCTGAATTTTTTTTTTTTTTTGCAGGGTGGACAGTAATACTAAGCAGTTTAGTCATATGTGCCTATTTCACAATTCTTTAAGCAAAACATTGAACTAATCTTTAAAAGCTGTATTCCAGCAGAGGTCCCAAACACTTGTATTTTAGGGAGAAAAAGAAAAAATTAAAATGGAGGCTCTGGCATGAGCATTACTGCATCCAAAGAAGCTTAATATGGGAGCTGGCAAAATTATTTTTGCTTCTGAAGAAACATGAGACTTGTATACCTCCTTAAAAAATCTACCAATCTACTAATTTCCCAATTTACCAGCACCTGATTCTAGGCACATATTTACAACTGTGAGTCATGCTGGTATACTGCCACAAAGAACATCCCTCTCTTTTTTGTGGTTTTTAGTTTTTTTTTCTTTTTTTTGCTGTGGAGTTGATGATTCCTGAGTGGAAGAACATGTTTCTCATAGCAGTCATTGAAATAATAGTTTCATCATAGTTAAATATTCTGCTCTATTTACCACTACTGAGTCTCCAAAGTGCAGGCTAGTGGTTTAACCCCAGGCAGCAACTAAGCACCATGCAACAGCTCACTCCCCCTCAGTGGGATGGGGGAGAAAATTGAAAGAGTAGAAGTGAGAAAACTCATGGGTTCAGATAAAGAGAGTTTAATAGGTAAAGCAAAATCTGCACACACAAACAGCAAAACAAGGAATTCATTCAATACTTCTGATCAGCAAGCAGGTGTTCAGCCATCTCCAGGAAAGCAGGGCTGCATCATGTGTAATGGCTATTTGGGAAGACAAACACCATCACTCTGAACATCCTCCTTCTTCCCCCAGATTTATACATTGAGCATGATGTCATACAGTGTGGAATATCCCTTTGGTCAGTTGGGGTCAGCGGTCCCAGTTGTGTCCCCTCCCAACTTGTGCACCCCCAGCCTACTCACTGGCAGAGTGGTGTTAAAAGCAGAAAAGGTCTTGGCTCTGTGTAAGCTCTGCTCATCAAAACCGAAAACATCTCTGTGTTATCAACACCATTTTTAGCACAAATTCAAAACATAGCCCCGTACCTAGCTACTGTGAAGAAAATTAACTCTATCCTGGCCAAAATCAACACAACTAGTCACGTCTTGATAGACCATTTGTTCTACTCCTATGTGTCAGTTAAACAAACAGAAAAAAAGGCTCACACAATTGCAAAAGCAACTTCAGTCCTAAATTCTTTTAAGTCTAGAGTACTTTTATTCATTCTACATCATAAACTATTTAAGTGATTTAATAGCTACTAACCTTTCTGAAAGGATATTTCTTGATGGAATATTGACAGCAACGCAAGAGGAAGCAGCTGTCTCAGAACTTCATGTCTTTAAATCTAGTATACATTTTTAAAAATGAAATAAAGGAATGAACACATGCTTCAGGCTGGATACTATCAGGTTTTTGATAATTTTGACAGAAAAAAACAACAAATGAGATGTTCTCATGAAACATGCTTTTCAGCTGCCCTCAAAAATTTCTCCTGAAAGTGAAGAATAACAAATGCTGTTTTAGATATGAAATGTAATTTTATACCCATGTGTGTTAGATCTGTGTGGTGGGGATTTGACAGCAGTGGAAGGGTCTACACAGGCAGATGGCCTCTGTAAGAAGCTGCTCAAAGCTCCCCAGCTCCAAGTCAGACCCGTCTCAGGCTGAGGCTGGGCCATTTAGAGACAATAGATGTGCCTCTGCAATAATGTATTTAAGGAGGGAACAAAGGAGAAGTCGTTGAGACCTGCAGCAGAGAAATGAGGGGGATGTGAGGAAAATACCTATGCAGATACCTGGAGTCAGTAAGGAAGGAGGGGGAGAGGGTGGTCAGAGCAGAGATTCCGCTGCAGCTCACGGGGAGAGGGCAAGCTGTGCCCCTGCAGCCCACGGAGGATCGCAGTGAAGCAGCCTGTGAAGGACCGCAGCAAGGCAGAGATGGACCTGCAGCCTCTGAAGGACCCCATACTGGGGGAGGTTCCTGCCCCCAAAGAAGGCCCTGACTCTGTGGGAAGCCTGCGCTGGGTCGGTGTGGTCCTGAGGGACCACACTGTGCAGGAAAAGTTCATTCCGAAGGAGTTAGTGAGGGACTGCCTGCTGTGGGAGAGACCCTGCACTGGAGCAGGGGAAGCGTGTGACGAGCCCTCCCCGCCTGAGAAGAAAGGAGCGGCAGAGACAATCTTTGGTGAACTGACTGCACCCCCCATCCCCTGTGCTCCTGCGCTGCTGAGGGGGTAGGAGGGAGACACATTGGGAGTAAGGGACTCAAACCTGGGAAACAGGGAAGGGTGGGGGAATGTGTTTGTTTTTAAGATCTGTCTGTCATGTCTCCTTAGCTACTCTGTGTTGATTGATGATCGATTAAATTGAATATTTTTCCCCAAGCTGAGTCTGGTTTTGCCCACGGTGAGTGAACCCTCCTTGTCCTCGTCTCAACCCACCAGGTTCTGTTACATTTTATCCTCATCCCACCAGAGAGTGAGGAGTGAGCAAGTGGATGCGTGGTGCTTTGTTGCCTGCTGGGCCTAAACCATGACACCATGTTATTCATGAATAGCAGTCCATAGAACAAATCTTTGGCCAGTCAGCCTGGTAACCTTTAAAACTGTTGTATCTCCTGAGTGATTTATTCTGGCCGTTATTACATTTTGATTGGATGCCACTTGGAAAATCTCTTTCTATAAAAACATAAGGAGAAAGTGAGACGTGACAGAACAGAGGTAAAACAAAAAAATATATTAGCAACTGTGTTATGAAAGAGTTTTTACAGAAATAAACAGCCTCCCAAGGCCTCTTTGTATCACTTCTGGTAATTTGTCATCTACATGCGAAGTACAGTATAGCAATGACTTTAAGCTCTGAAAAGGATAAACTATCATTCTTAGAAAATACATTTCCCTTTCATGTATTTTTCATAAAATCATTTGTCTTTACCAACAATGACAGTCGAAGAAAGCAAAATTTTGAACTGGACATTCATAAGTGAAAATCCTAAAAATAGGCAGAAAAACAATTTTTGATAAACTTTAATTAGGAAGATTCAAGCACTATCCTGTAAAAATTTAACCAATTTGAATTGTTCAATGCTTGAACTAGTAATGTCTGATTTTCCTGCTAAAATTAGGAAGATCTAAAAGTCATCCTCTGTACAAAACTAAAATCTGAAAAATTCTTACTACCCTGAGTTTGCACTCAGAAGGTCACTAGGAGAGTCACTCAGGCTGTGTTTTAAATTGTATGTGCTATTTGGCTATTACTGGATGAACAGACAGGACTAAACTTTTGAATGAGCTTAGTTTCCAGAGAGCAGACAATCTCTGTCTCTGTGCTCTATTTAAAAGCAAGCTTCACAAGTACTCCTTCTCTAGATGTAGAACAAAATGGGTCTGGAAAAGGACAACTGCAAGTGAGAAGTAGAATGTGCTGGAATTATCCATGTTGCAAGTCCCAAAAGTCTGTTCAACACGAAATAGGTTCAATTTTTGTCATCTTCTTATTATCAACTTTATAACCTTTCAGAGAACTAATAAAAGACAGTGGCAAACAGTTATATAAAATATTTGTAAATAAATGAACAAGAAATAAAATAATTCACTGTTAAGATGTATTTTATGTCTTCTTCTAGAAGAACAGATTTTTTTAATCTAAATAGTGAGCTTAAAGCACAGCAACTGAATTGTGCTGAAATTTTTGCAAGAATAAATTTCTCAAACACCTTTCCCTAGAAAGAGAATTTAAAAGGGTGAAAACTGTGGATTGCTGAATGAGACACATTATTGGATGCTAACTTCATGTGAACTAATGAACTGTTTTATCTCAATATTATTAAATGAATATCTTCTCAGTACTGTAATTACCAATAATGACTAAAGCACATAATTTAACTGCTCACTAAAAAAAAATCCTATTAATATAAGAAAATTATTTTATGGATGAAATGGCCTTAATCAACTTTAGCTTTAGAAGTCTATATATCATTTATTAATATGTTTCAACTCAGTAAGATGATAAGGTTCTTCATATCTTATCTATAATAATTTACTTGGCCAGAATGTTTTAAAAGGTTTTATACTACTTTAAGAATAATTATTTTCTTTTGATTTTTTTATACAATTCTGTTTTTCTTCACTGTGCTGGGTAGAACGTTGAGATTACTGAAAGGGAGTTAGGGATTCATAAGTGCTTTTCTGCCAAGCTATCTCTCTCATTTATATTTCTTACTATTTCAGTGTAGAAAAGTATTTTGGTCTGTTTACTTATGACTATATCAGCTCTCCTGGACAAGCATGCCACCAAAAAGAAAACCTCACATACAAAATTAGGTGAAATCAGGTAACTACGAAAAGGAAAACTGCATTAACCTCTGTCTTTGAAAACATAAAACCATTCTACTTCTCCATGAAAGTACTAAAGATTGAACTCTGACGTTCTTACAGTTTACTGGCTGATCACTATTTAACTTTGAGGGAGATATAATCTCTATCATCTTATTCTGTGGAAAACATGTTTACTCACATATACTTTTGAAATTATTGATATATTGTCAGGAGGAGACAAAACTGTCTTCTCCCTACATACTATCCCCTACTCATTTTCACAAGAGTGAGACTTTCGTTCCTCCCCATTGTGTAGCTTGCTGGTTTAGGGAAATACAGAGGAGCTTCAGCCCTGCATTAAGCTGTACTGTGCTCCATAGAAAGTGCAAGCTACAGGTGTGGGTTTTAATCTGTATATAGAACCCTACACTGGTGAGGGATACTAGAAGATGGACTATTTCTGTTTGTCAAGATCACTGTTCACTGAACAAAAAGCTGAGTAAAACTTTATGGATTTTAATTTATAGTGAAAGTTCTTACATAGTTCAATACTTCCCTTCCTACTTCTATATTCAGAACTCTATAATGTTCTTATGGAAAAGAATAATGTCCTTCACTGATAACAGTTAACCCACTGGCGAAGGGACAACACATACAAGTTCATTGTTAATTTAATTTTTAACGATCTCATATATTAAAAAAAAAGAAACAAATTATTCCAGGTATCTATTTACTGTATAAAGAAGAGATCTGGATAGGGAGCCAATCAATGCAGCAGAAGTAATGAAGGCTGATCCTTGAGGTTTAAATCATTATGAAGTGAGGGATATGTAATTTGGAAATTAAATAGCACATGTTCATCGTAAAATTTACTGTAGTATAGAGAACTTGTATTTAGTCAACCCAGTTAAAATGTAAGGATCAAATTTTCATTCTCGTTGTGACAGAGATATCATAATGCTCTTCCAAGGGAAAAGAGAAAAAAAAAAAAGCTTTGAAACATAGCAAAAGAATATCTGTCTTGAGAAACAGATAATGTCATTTTGATTCAAGAGTTTAGGAATAATGGCATAAATAGGAGAATACAAGCAACACTGTGTGGGAAAGAATAGGAAACCCTCCACACATGACCGGATTTATTTACCAAGCTTTGCTACTGGGTAGCTCAGTGTCTACCCAGGCAGCTCTTGGCAAGTCATTTCACCTCCCTGTTTGTCACTTTATTGTCTGTAAAGCAGGGAAGTTGAGCTAATGGGATACTGGAACAGAGCAGTGGCTTTGAGTCTGAACAGTAAAGCCAAGTTCTTAAAAACATTAAACAAATAATAATAAAAAATACTTAGATATGACTTGTGTTTGAGGAGAAATTGAGATAAGGAAGGTATGAGATTGAGTTGGAGATCATTTCTAAACTGGAAATGTTCCTGGAATTGGAATAAAAATGACTACATTGACTGAAAATAATGAAATACATCTTGTATTTTGGGAAGCAGTTAGCATTAGTTTTGCCACTAATACAAATGAGTTTTGGAAAAAGCTTCAGGAGCCAAGTTTCTAAATTTCAAATATGCTTTAATCCAAATTCCTTTAAAGGTTTGAGATAATGAATTAAAGAGAGCCTTTCAAAAACAAACAAGTGAAATGGAAAAGTGTTAATACAGGTATTGTTTTATTTCTATTTTTCTTATGAATAAAGTCAGTAGTGCCAGGAGATCTTCTTATTAATCAAATCCAAAGGTTTGGACTACCTAGTGCTATCAAAAAGACTTAATCAGCAAAGGCAGATAGTGATTTCCTTCATCGTGAATGTAACAAAAATAAAAGCTTCATTTTTTCAACAAGATTTTTTCAATAATTTCAACAATTGTCAATATTTTTCAAAGTTTTCACTAATGATTTATTTTTTTGTTCTCTATAATGACCATTATGCAACTTCCAGTAGTTTGGTCTGTATAAGTCAACGAAAAGTAACATGATGAATTACATACTGTTATTCTCAAGTTGCTTGCTAAGTAGTACACCATTAATCAGTCAGTCTGGCTACAGAATAGACAAGTTTCTAATGCACTGAATCAAACTCAAAATTTCATACTTATTTTACACTTTTAATTTACTGAAGTACTTTACATGTATAAGTGGGATCAAAATTAAGTCCTTTCTCTTTCGAAATGCCCAGAAAATGTCACCTGTGTAATGAGACACAGTCAGTGGAGAAAATTGAAACTTCCACCCTCTTTTGAAAGTGAGCATAGTTTTCTGCACTAAATTATATAGTTCTTTTGCATCAGATGTACATTAAATTATTATAAACTTGTATGCAGAAGAAAAACGCACACATCCAAAAGATAGTAAAGCTACTTTAAACACAAAATATCAAATAAAAAATACAAAATCTTTAACTGAAAAATGAATTGCTTTTAAGGACTCAGCTTTGCAGACATTTGCTTGAAATTCTAAAATAGTTCAGTGTAATAACCAACTACATCATTGATGTGGACAGGATATTTAAACTGAGGGTAAAGGTGTTATTTGTGAGTAAGTTTTTTGTATAAAGTACTCTTATGGTTGAATAGATGTTTCTCAGAATTGGTCATTTTTTTTGTTTTTTAAGCAAGCCTATTAGTGACAATTACATATGTTAGGCAACTTACATCTTACGTATGTCTTCTCAACAGTCAATAAGATATTGACTGGGTTTTTTTCGTTATGTTGACTGGTTCTGACTGGATCTTTTAATGATTGGAAAGAGTTGTTTAATGACTGTATTTACAACTTAAAGACTCCTAATTTTTGGAAAGACAGCTTTAGCATACTTCCTTGAGATGAAAAAGGCTTACCATTGATTGCACTGCATTTTTTCAGTCTGCCCAACAACACAACAATGAAGTTCTTGATTCACTGAATCACAGTGAGCTAGTAAGAGTAGAAAGTGTCCTTTCAATAATTTATTTTAAAATGTATAAAACATTGGCAACACAGATGTGTTACAAGAAAATTTGCAGTGTACCTAAATAACACAAAAATTAATATCTAGTTAAAACTGAGCTTCCAAAAAACTTAGGAATACTGGGTTGTTAATCTGGAATCCATGGATTTCATGTGGATGTCCAATATGTGCAGATTTTACCTGAAAAACAGAACATAACAAAAATACATTATATATTATGCTCAATTTATAAATATATTTATTTAAACAAACAAAAACTTTACAAAACTTACAAAACTTTGTATTTATATAAATGTTTTGAAATTAAAAGTAATTTGCAAAGTTTTATGTCAAAAGTATAAAACATTTCTGTTTAAAATAATTAATTTTTTTTTTTCCAGAAGAGAGTGTTCAAATACAGCTACTTTTTAATGTAAATATGACAACATACAGTGGTAACCATTTCAATTAGCATTTACTAAATGTTGTTATGCAAACATCAGAGGTACTGTGTTCTAAGCCCTTAAGGACATTGAGGCAATACACTCACGGGTTAATGACTTTTACATAGCTATACCTATACAATCCTAGAGTACTTCTAGATTATCTATCTATATTAATCTGTATTAACTCTAGTAATGTAAGGACTCAAGGAACTTTATAAATCTCTGACCTCTGCAAGTTTGATCTCACTTTTTGTATATATTTTTAATATACAAGGTCTCAGTATGGCTGTTGGTGGTACTTTGTTAGTTAATCTACAGGTTTCCATCTTGGCAACATTTTCATTGCTTTCAGTTCCTGAAGGGCCATGTCATGAGATTATTGAGGACCTGTTGCAGAAAATTGCCTTAAAGCTCTTTAATAAATCTGGGAAACTGGAATTTGCTGTTATTATGCTATATAGAGAAAGTGTTAACTAACAGTACAAAGTGTCATGGTTCTCACAATTAGCTCTTGAATGTAAGTTTAGGATAACAACTTCGGTATTAAAGTTAGTGGATCAGTCATTTGTGGGAATTAGTAATATTTTTGTTAAAATGCCCAAAGGCCTCTTTTGTAGAAATGAAGGTCATTCAGCTACAAAACCAGGTTATTGCGCCTACCAGCTCTTTGCTTTAAGGATCAGGGGAGAAAAAAAATGGAACTGAAACATATTTTGCAATAACCAAAAATTTCTTAGTGTACTGTCTTCATGACATACACTAAGCCTAAGGCAAAGAATAGGGAATTTTATTTTTCAGCACCAAATTTACTTCCAGTGATACTAGAACATGTCAGGTTTATTTCCTGGAGTTGTAACTTGTATTATATTTTATCTTTCCAACAGTATAATTTAAGAGGGATAGAATCAGTAAAGTGGCTATGCAGTAACTCAAGTGTCTAATCTATGAAGAATCTGAAGAACTTACCTTAGAAATGTATTTGGCACTGAAACTAAACCTGTGACTATGTAGAATATTTTTGCTAACTGCATGTATGCCTCATTGTGATGTAACAGTAACAATCAGAGTTTAAATTTAGGTTTTTGTGGGGTTTTTTTACAGGTTGAACTAGACGATCTTTTGACGACACTTCCAATCTGAGTTGTTCTATAATTCTATGATTCTATGACTTTTTACAAAGTTGTAATCTTTATTATATTAGAAAACAATCAATCAAAGTAGTGTACAGACTACAGACATAATCGAAATACTATTCATCACAAAATAAAAATAATAATACCTGGAGGGAGGGAGGGGGTGTATTTAGGGAACACTTAAATCATGAAGCATGTGAGCTGGCAGAAAGTCTGAGAGTTATGGAAAAGATGCTTTCAACTGAAAAGGTGACTGAACCAACCATCTTGGATAAAAGTCTCTTCAGCCTAAAGCAGCAGGAACACCAACTGCAGAGACAGCTGTTTGCCTGCCTTCCCATTTGGAAAAAAAACCTTGCTTGTAAGTGGTGTAATAAATTATTAGTATGCCTGTTAGAAACTCAAGCTTAGAAGTGCAAACTCAGCAACATGTTCCTTCTACAATGCAGCTTTTACTTGGTTTTACCTGAATCAGAATCAAAATTTATTCACACCTTTCAGCTATTTTTCAAGAAAATGGGAAGAAAGAAACAAGGACAAGGCAGTGTTGTTTCAGTGGTCAGTTTTGCTGAAGTTCTATCAAGTTATAAAATATACAACTGGTAACAGAAAATTATTTGTTTTAAATAATTTATTAATACACATAGCAGTTCTCCAGGTATTTCACATGAATACATGATATTTCACATACTATTGTCTTACCTTTGGGTTGCTGCTACAGATGTTTGGCTTTTTCTGTGTAAAACATATCTATAAAATTAGCTGGGCTTTTGTTGAGGAGATCTGTGATTATTTGCCAAAAAAAATTTTGATTATTTTATTTTTAAAAGTAGGTCAGTTCTATAAATAAATTGCAAGTAACTCTCTACAGCTTATCTGGGGTACTATTCTGCTTGGCATTGCTACCCTTGGAAGCATATTCCATGTGCTTAACTATATTTCTCAATAGAGATGAAGATATGATTTTAGATGTGTTTCTGCACTATAAGATGTAGTCAGTGTCAAGCCATAAGAGCTGAATTTTGACCATGAAAGTCAAAAAATATTTTGACAAATGAATCGTGATCATTCAGAGAACAAATTTAAAACATATGCTTATATTCAAAACTCACTTTATAACATGTCCTTGTGTTCTGTATGTCTCTAGCTAGACAGCTCCAAAAACCTGGATTTAGTTCTACTAATGCAGAGCATGTAGCACAATTGGATTGAGCTCTTGAGCTAGGTCCCTGAATGCCAGCATTATACGGTATAAGTAACATTCCATTAAGCCTAGATACAAGCTAGACCTTTTGTAGAACTGGCTAAAGGCAATCGGTTGTACTGTAATTGGTGAAACTAATCACGAAGTTACAAAGGCATACAAAAGCCACTTAAACATAACAGAATTACTGGCCAAGTTGGAAAATATTGGGATCTTCTTGGGGAAAGGAGACAGTGGCTTCGGGCATATTAGACTTGTGTGTTCCCTTGCATATATCTACCCTCTGTTCAGTCTTCTACATCGTCCTTTGCCTTCTTTCCATACCTTGCACCCTGTTCTCATTACCTTACCTTGCACTATTTGCTCTCTCTTTTTTGAGATAGGTGATGCTTGTATGTAAGCAGTTAAAATTGCTTTGCAAGACTTTATACCTGAAATCCTAGGTTATGTTAGGTACTTCAAACCTCAAAAAATTTAAATCAAAGCCACACTGTTCAAAAATACCGTCTAGCTGAATAGGGCAGGGATAATATAAGCGTGAAAAAATACTGAATGTATCTCCTCTGCTCCTCTCCCCTAAAATTCTGGCTACAAATGAAAGAAATGTGTTCTTATTCTCTTGGCTCCCATGTCAGTACTTTCTGCCTATTACATAATAAATATTAGATTTTGTTGTCTAGTCTTTCTCTTTATGGAAAGCTCTTCAGTCAGCTCTTGCCGTTTTCTTTGGCTTTTCCTAGCAGCAGAGTTCAATTTATCTAATTCTTTCATACTGTGAATCTCATATTCCAAATTATGAGCATAACCCTTGAGGTCATAAGCCTGACTTAAAACAATTTGATTTTGTCAAAAAATAAATAGATTTGGAAATGTTACTTCAATTTCATATTTGGGAAAGGCCAGTCACAACAATCATGTTAAGGTTAGAGGAAAGTACAACATCCTGTGAGAACTTTGATATTTTACGTTGATGGTTAGTTTCTGAGCACCATCAGTAAAAAGAAATGAGCCATTTTTTGATTTGTTCTGTTCAATCACTGCAACAAACTACAGGTGAAACTAGTCAGCGTTTTGGCAGCTGCAAATTAAAAAAAAAAAGCCATGAACAGCAGCAGAGACAATGGACAGATCTGTCAGCACATTGAGGAAGACAGTTCTCCAGGCATGATCCAAACATCTTTGCAGTCCTAAGGAAAAGGTCAAGTTCAAGAAAGCCAAGGGAAATAACTCAGGAGTGCTCCCTTATGTACAAACAGAATTTTTGAGCTCAGTCTAACCACTTCTTTCAACCATATCTTGCAAGAAGTCTGTATATTACAGCACACACATACAAAATATGAAAATTCTTAAAATAACTTAAAACGACAATAGCATCCCTCCAAAATGTAGGAAAACTAATCTTTTGAAAAAACTTCTAAGTGAATGGATTTTACTGTTGACTTGGTTGGATCAAACACTCTTTGTGGTTTCTTGCTGCTACAGCTATCCCTAAAGCACAGACACTGGAATTTTCAGACTACAGGAGTGTTTCTGGTTACAGAGACATGTCCATTCAAACTTGAAGGCATGTTGTGCATAGAGTTTGCATCTCTTTGTCTGAAACCTTCATTTTGGAAACTTCTGTTATTTTCCAAAATATGTATTTATATATGTATTTTACTGTTCATGACAGAACTATTCTGTAGACAGTTATACCTAAAATGTTTTCAGTATTATAACTCCTGAGTTAACATTTTCAATATGAATAACCATCTTGTGTTCGACACAAGAATTTATTCTGGCTATTCGAAACATACTTTTCTTTAGAATACTAACAAGCATAGAGTGGCAGATTTTATTTTATAGTGGTTTTAAAGATAATTTTTTTTGTTCTACAGCAAGACATGGATGATGAAGGGCAAATTATGTTATTACTTTAACTGAACATATAAAAACAGAAGTGTTAATACATCTGGTATTGTTAGTGACAAGAAGGACAAGTGGAAACGGACCATAAGAAAAGGGAGAAAAATGCCACCCAAAAGTACTATATCTTTTGATGCAGGACAACGTTCAAGGAATTATATTTTCTTGCTGTCAGTTCCTTCAAAAACTTCCTGTTTCACAACACACAGTGAATTATGAAGATGTTCTCCATTTCCAATGGAGAGGCTTGTCTTCAACAAAACACTATTTTATTTTGATAGCATATTTAAATTCATTCATCAAAGGAGTGGCTGATACACCAGAAGTCTATGCTGTCATTTGTGACCTTGACAGGCTAGAGAGTTGGGTGAAGAGGAACCTGCACCTAGAGAGGAATAACCCCATGCACCAGTACAGGTTGGGCGTTGACCTGCTGGAGAGCAGCTCTGTGGAGAAGGACCTGGGAGCGCTGGTGGACAACAGGTTAACCATGAGCCAGCAATGTGCCCTTGTGGCCAGGAAGGCCAGTGGTATCCTGGGATGCATTGAGAAGAGTATGGCAAGTAGATCGAGAGAGGTGATCCTCCCCCTGTACTCTGCCCTGGTGAGGCCACGTCTGGAGTGCTGTGTCCAGTTCTGGGCTCCTTTAGGAGACCAAGCAGAAAGCTAAACAAAACCAATCTTCTGCTGACACATAAATGCCTCTGAACAAGAGAGTTGTTTTCTCAGCACAGGACACGGAATCTGGTAAAAGCAGGTGAGGGGTGGAGAATCCCCTAAGCTTCTCCAAGGAATGTCTCAAACATACCCAAGTGATAAACTTTGTTTGGTAAGAAGAGCTAAAGACTGATTAAGAAGGAATATCCTGCCTCGAAAGAGATTACAACCACTGACTCAACTCATCCAGTGATGAGTTAGTTTACATAGCAAGGGAGGCTAATTAACCAACAGCAGAAGAATGCTGGGTGCTGCCCAGGGCCCAAACTTTCAGAGGACGCAGCCCACATTGAGGGATGAGAATAAAAGGAGACAGAGGATAGCATTGGGTGGTTATATAACAGACTCCTACCATCATATCTGCCTTGTTGGCCTTCCTTTACCCATAAACACTCAACCCTATTGTCACCATCATCAAGCCACCACAATCAAAACACTCCCTAACATACAGGGCTACCCAACCGCCTCTCCTTCTTTGCCTATCCCTTCTGAAGAGTTTATAGCCATCCATTGCAGCACTCCAGTTGTATGAATCATCCCATCATGTTTCTGTGATGTCAACTATATCATAGTTTTCCTGCTGCACAATGGCTTCCAGCTCCTGCTGTTTGTTGGCTTTGCTGCATGAATTGGTCTAGATGCACTTCGGCTGGGCTATCGATCCCGCCACTTTTTGGGGGGCAGAAGACCTAAGGCCTACCTGACCATTCTCAGGTGCTTCTATGGTTTTTAACACTTTAATAACTCTTGTGTCTGCTGTCGCATGGCTATCTCCTACCTCCACTGAGACAGTACACTGAAGGACCTCACTAGCACACTTTCTTATTAGCGTGCTGCCCCCAGGCTTATCTCTACTGAGTCTGGTTTTATCTCTTTCTCCCTTAAAATCTAGTTTAAAGATCTTTTGATAAGCCCTGTTAACTCCTGTACAAAAATCCTTTTCTGCCTTTGAGACAGGTGTACCCCATCTGTCACCAGCAGGCCTGGTATCATGTAAACTGATCCATGACCAAAAACCCCCGAATTCTGCCAGTGACACCAGGCTCAGAGCCAGGTACTGATCTAATGCAACACTTCCATTCAGTTCTCTCTCAAACTGACAAGTACTCTCATTAAGCGTAGTGAGATATGCAGTGAATCCTAAGTCTAGCAGAATCCAAGCCATTCTTTTTACGTTAATAACTTGTCTTTGATTTTATATGTCATGTCTGAACCAAAACAAGCAACGTTGTCCTCTACTATTGAAGTTTTCCACAAAAATACTTTTTAAATTATTATTTTTAATGTAGCATATTGTTAAGAATCAATTACTAATAAAACAATGGTGTCTTCTGTTGAATAATACAGTTTCTTACACAGAAGAGCAATATTGGGAATAAATTGTATATGTTTGTGTTTTTCTCTCAGGTGAATAGAAACAAGGCAGCTAGCACTAAGTATTTTGCCACGTATACACTTTCACCACCAAACACTTACGCAAATGCATATATAAAGTGTGAAAAGTCCTGAACTGTACAAATATGCTGAGCTATTTCTACTGTTTCATCAGGTATTCTGAGTAAGTTCTTTAGATTGTAATAACAACAGCAAGAGAAAGAGTCTTTGTAATTTACACAATTTGTCATTCCGTTTTTTTATATAGGGACATGTGTATATTTGTATATGTATGGGTGGCTAAACTTAAAAAAAAAAACAGCAATAAAATATTATTTTGTGTGAAAGGGTAGCTAAAAGCCCATGTGCTTCTGAGAATCTCTCTCTAAAAGCAGTATCTGCTAATTTTAAAATCCAAAATCCTCTTATCATTTCAGTGACAAACAGTTCCACAAACACATGTAAGAACGTGACTACACTTTTAAATGCTTTATAACACAAGAGCTCCTGCATATATGGCATAAATATTAAATACTTTATCACTACTGTAAATTCATCCTTTCATGCAGTGTCAAGGATGCATAAAATTTTGTTCTAAAGTGTGCTTCTTGCTGCCCTTGATACAGCTAAGATTAAGCTGAGAAAGTGATGAAGGAATAGCTATTTCTGAAACTATTTCTTGTATTTGATTCTATGAATTGATGCTATTGATTTACTTCCCCGATACAATCTTCATATATTAATGCTTACAAAACCATACCTAGACAGTACAAATATACTTGTGTTTCTTCAAATGTTTACTGATATATTAAACTTTAAAAATAGAATTAGTCATGTGTGTAGAATGAAACACATGCATATGTGTCTATAGAATCATCTTTCAAGTCCTTTATTGCCAGAGCTGAAATCTTCCTCTATGACATTTCTATGATGAGGGTCATTTTTATATGTATCTGTTGAGATTCTGCATTTAGAAACCAAAGCACGTTTAGGGCCAAAGTGAATTCTTTCATTTACTTCAGGGAGTCTCTGTTCAGCCTTCATTTTCCACGTAATTTTTCTCAAGTGTTATAGTCAATCTATGTGAAAAATGCACTGAAAGTTCCTTACGATTTTTCTTTGTATGATTCATTAGAAACTCTTTGGAAGATTTCATTTCAGATGGATTCTTTTTCTATTATATGTTATTTAATTTGTTTGCATAAGAAAATTTTCTACTTTGCTTTTCCTCTGATTTCTGAAAAGTTTTCACAATGCCACAGGACATTCAGAGAAAGTGTGTGTTTGAACTTCTGGAGTTATATGGATGAGCAACCTTCTCAAGAAGACTGCAGGGACAGTCTTGATCTCCAGTCTTCTAACTCATAATGTATTTTTTTCTAATCTTCAGTAGTTCCAGAACACCTTCAACATGTTTGCCTGACATAGAGTCATAGAATCATAGAATGGTAGTTGTTGGAAGGGACCTCTAGAGATCATCTAGTCCAACCCCCCTGCTAAAGCAGGTTAGCCTAGAGCAGGTTGCACAGGAATGCATCCAGGCGGGTTTTGAATATCTCCGGAGAAGGAGACTCCACAACCTCTCTGGGCAGCCTGTTCCAGTGCTC
>VZSC01011761.1:330349-384174 GCA_013398225.1 Steatornis caripensis | reverse complement strand
CCACTCTTCCTGAGCTTTCCTATGAGGATGTTGTGGGAGACAGTGTCAAAAGCCTTGCTGAAGTCAAGGTAGACAACATCCACTGCTCTCCCCTCGTCCACCCAGCCAGTCATGCCATCATAGAAGGCTATCAGATTGGTCAAGCAGGATTTTCCCTTGGTGAATCCATGTTGACTACTCCGGATAGTCTTCTCCTTCTCCATGTGCTTAGAAAAGATTTCCAGAATGAGCCGTTCCATCACCTTTCCAGGGATGGAATTTATTTGGGTGTTATGGTTGTACTGTGAGTTTCCACTCAGGACACTGTTTTGTTTTGGGGTTTTTTTTCCTTTTCTCTTTCAAGGAAAATTAAAAACTTTTGGAATGTAAAAGAGCAAAGTTGAATATTCTTTAATGTCTTATCCACTTTGTTTCTCTTAATAAATAACATTTTTTACTGGTAAAATTATTTGCAGAATATTTTGTCTTAAAAGGAGATGAAAGTTTTACTGAGAGTTCTACTTCTGTGACTTTTTATATTCTGCTTTTACAACTTTTTTGTTTCTATAATGTTGAGTTAACAGTCAGAAATGAACTTAAATTACTTTGTTGTTGGTGGAACTAAAAGATATTAAGTGCCAGAAAGATCAGAGTTGCAAAAATAAGTGAATACTAGGTTTGATTGACATTAAGTGGGAGCTGTTGATGCAAATAGTGTATACAAATGAGGGAGGGTGCTTTTCTTTCATGTCAAACAGGTTTAGGCATGCTAACTATTAAGAACACAAAATATTTGTAAATCAACAAACCTGATATTTTTTTACATTGAAATATAATAACATTCTCCGTTCTTTGTGGAGTGAACAGTAACAAACTTTAAATCAGAACAGAAAATACAGTTTAGATACAGATGTACCTATAGAAATTTTCTAGTAGGAAGCATCATTTAATACTGGAATAGACAACATAGAGAAGCTGTGAACCATCTAGCACTGATTTGGGGGAGTGTGTGTGTGTGTGTGTGTGTGTGTGAACGTGTTACATAATTTCTGGAATAAACATCTCTGGGTCTATATGATTCACATGTGGATTAGAAGGTGAACTACAAAGTGAACAAAGAGGACCTTATGCATCTTTTACTCCTAGTGATTTTATGCAAATACCTCATTAGTCACTGAATTTCAGAGTTTCTAAATATTTATTTTAACAAAGCTTTGAATTTATATTTTTAGTGATTGGTTCCCCTGTTGGTTTTTTTTTTCCTTACCCAAGAAACAGCTAATCAATTTTTTCGCCAGGTGATATATATATTTAAAAGCTAACAGAAACAACACTCAGGAAGGTCCTAAAGGCTGCAGGAGGTGAAGACGATAACTTTGTGGTTGTAAAGAGAAAAATGTGTACTCTTTGAAAACAGGACTTTTATGTTCAGTAAACACCAGCCACCAAAAAGCTGTGACACTTTCATAGAAGCATCGAAGTAAAATGTTTATGCTACATGCCAGCTATCTAGAAAAGATTATACAGCTCTTGTGCACTTCTTCATTTCTACACTAAGTAAGTTGAAATATAGTGAAGAAAATAGATATGTTTTCAAAAATGCAAATATTTCTTCAGGGCCTAAGGAAGTTTGATGTAACAAAAGATAACTTCCTTGCCTTTTTTACAGCCTTAGGATGTTGCATTGTTACACTACTGTTGTAGTATTAATTATTTGTCCTCTGAAAAGTTTATTGCATGTATACCCAGCCATAGGTAGCCAAAAAACTGCTAGTTTCATAGACATTCAATACCAGATGATTCTGAAATAATACTCACTTAAAATTTTTCCATCTCTTCCATAATTGAAGTCTGTAAGAAAACCCAATGAATATATCTTATATATATATATATATTTATTTCATAATTATGGAAGTATTTGCATCTGTGGAAAATACACAGTAGTGTTATGCAGGAACCATAAAATTTTACAAGAAAGTAAAGTTTGCAAGAGAAAGGCAAATTTTACAAGAATTACAAATGAATGCTATTGTGACTACACTGAAATACACTCATTGTAAGGATGTTTAGATCAGTATAAGTTTCAACTTACAATCTAGAGAAATAATGTAGGATATAATATTAAGCACACTAAGAATTCTTAGAAAAGAATCTTTCAAAGTAAAATGATACTAATAACAGTATCAGTATAAACATCAATACCAATACCAACACTAGTACTAACACTGTAATACTATTACTAGCACTAATACTACTAATTTGAAATTTAATTATCTAAGTTAATGGTTGTATTACACAAATCAAAATAATTATACTTGTAATAATAGTGGAGATGGTAAACCACTAGTGTCCTTTCTATTCTAGCAATGTGTCTTCCTTAAAATAATAATAATGATAAAGCCAGAGTATTCACAATATGAATTTTTACTTCTTTTCTTTCAGGCTTTAGAAATGTATTATGGGACCTAGCTATAGTAAAGAATAATAGAAGGATACCACATCATCTCTTGAAAGTATTGTGTGCTGGAATATCCCATAATAAAATATATCTATCATCTCCAACATAACCACATCTAAAAAGAAGAAACATTTCGAGTAACTTGAGCTTGACTACAATGTTTAGTTTTGTTCTGATTTCTGACTTCCTGTGTTGTAATTTTTGTGATCCTAAATCCATTAAAAATATTTTCCTGGCATCCTACATTCCACTGAATTTTAGTGAAGCTTCAGCTACTAAGAGTTGCGTTAAGTACACAGACACCTAGACAGACAAATCCAACAGCACACAACTCTTATTGTTCAGCTTTGCCTTAACTCTTTGTAAATATACAACATCACATATATTCATACTCTCACTACCTCGTATCTTCAACTAAATCAGCACTATAAAACTTGGAATTAATATTGTTTTGTTTATAGAGTTTTATATTTGACAGGTATTTTCAAAAATACTTGTCCAAACCTGCCTCATCTTTTTCTGAGTCACATTATTCAGTGGAAGTACCACTTCATTGGGGCCTTAACATGGAATGCGAAGAACTTGGTTTTGAAGTAGTGCCCTACAGGATTAAACCAGAAATTTTCCCTTCATGACTCTAATTTCTGCCATTCATCCTGCCTCATCAGACAACTAGCATTCTGCAGTGGGACTCAGGGCATTCAATATGGTTCAGTATGTCTCAAACTGAAGAATTTCAACACAATAGGTTGAGAGAACCCCACCCCCAAGCTACCTATAGTGTCGTGGCTATACTTTTCTAGGATGAAACAAATCTTCAGTGCGAAGGGGCATGTGAACTTTAGCCTTTCATGTCCTGCACTGCTTCTTAGAATAAGGGAAAAGCATGGAAGGGAGCTGGCTATGTGGTCTGCGGTTTTTATTTCTGTGTAAGAATATGCATGTTAAGACCACGACTAAAAGAACATGCTGAAACGGATGTGAGATAGGAGTATCCACATTTTTGCAGATTTTACTCTAAGCCTGTCAATGTTTCAAGTTTTAGATGGCTGTATTACAACACTGACTTACATGCCCACACCACAGTGAGTAATATTGTACAATACAAAACTGCACGTCACTTTAATTAATCCAATTTGTCTCCAAGGCTCTTTGTATACTGGTAAGTTAAACACGTAATGAGACAGATCTCTGGCACTAAGGCCAACCATCACAGAAAGTTCTTCCCCTTTAAAGCAAGATAGACCATCTGAACTACCTTGTGTCAGGACCTCTGCTCAGTCCTGAACCAACCAGGATTTATGGCGGGAAGAGTGTTAACAGCCTACCTGAAACACTACTAGCAGACAGGTTGTTCTATATATTCTACTATGTCCAGAACTCACTTGCTTAACTTACTAGTATGAACATAGGCAAAGGGTTTAATTTTAACACAACTGGCTTGGAAATCTGGAAACAGATCCATAAAGCCTACAGTAAAGGAATAAAATTCCTCAAGGGCTGCAAGTATTAATTGCTTAATCAAGATGCCTATAAATAAATTCAGAACATTGTGCAATATTTAATTTGAAATGAGAGAGAGAGTCTTTTATGTAAAAGTCTCAAATAGTTAGGTAAAATATAAGGATATAACAAACTCAGTGGTGTAAAGAGTTCGGAAAATATACTTCAGTCCAGCATTCTGTTAATTTCATTCACTCAGATACATTTCAGCATCTCATGGCAGAGCTATCTTTCATGCAAACTGAAGGATAATGCCTTGATATAAGATGAATTGTTGGACTTCAGAGTGTTACATTGTTGATATCTTACATTGCTGTTTTTTGCAAGAGAAAAATACTTTTTAATCAAGATATCCATATAGATCTGATGAATGTCTCAATACACTTTATTTTATTTGGATTTTTTGCTTGTTTATTCATTTGTTTAATCTGTTATCTTTCAGAGATCACTCCATAGAAAAGAGACTTAAACAGTTGCAAAATAATACAATTTACCATCTCAGTAAAATTCTTCAGCAATACTGAAGATATTTTTTTAATTTAAACTCTTGCATATAAAGCTAGAGAAATTAACTTTGCAATTGAACTGTATTCTTTTTTCTTTTAAGCACCAAGAATCATCTTGCTCTTCTGCTTTCTGCATGTATTGCGTTTTAATACTCTGTCATTTACCGTATCTGTTCAATTAACTTGAAAATAGATTTTTTTGTTCCTTTTCTTTTTACATCTTGCTCTCTATTCAACAACAAGTACATGTGAGGTATCATATGCTCTCATCATGCATCATCAAAAAAAGTGAAGGATCACTAAGCATGAGAGGCACTTGCTGATCAGCTGTTGTTATTTGCAGTGCAGACAACTTTGTATGAACTAGTAAGCCTAGTCTCCCTTTAAAGCCCTAGTAATTCTATGGAAAAATTGGTATAGTGTGATTAGTTCAGGAGTGGCTATCAATAGTGCTGTCATGTACAGTTAGTTGAAAATTAATCCCTCCCAACAAAATATATTGCATCAGTAGCACTGCTGATCTTGTGAGATAATACTTCATCAGCAAAGTTTCAATGTTGAAGCAGGATAAAGTCCATTCCAAGTAAATTAAATCATGTTCCAATGAACAAGCAAAAACCATCCATATATCAGCATAAAAATTAATAGAAAAAAATGGAAATAGAAATAAACTAAATGCACTGGGAGGGAGAAGAAAATCCTTTCATCCTAAAGGAAAAACCAAAGAGATCATGACTCCGTCATACCCTAAGGGATACATATAAACCAGATTATGTATTTGTTAATGTGAATGTCCCACAGGAAAAGTGTGAATTTAACACACTCTTTAACTTATTGAATTCTATTCTCTAAATCTCTGATTTAGAGATCTGAGAGGAGAAACCATTAATTCTGGAATACAGAACGGTCTAGAGAGCAAAAATAGTGTAACTTTAAGCCAACACAAATCAGCCTCTTGTGTCTCATCCCCTTTTCACTCAGCTGAAGCTCTATAGGGAAAAAAAAAATCAAGATTCTTCAGTCAAATAAAAAAGCAAGAAAAAGAGAAAAGATGATTATGTAGTCTTGTGTCTGGACACTGAGAAATTTAGCACTTGTATCATCTCTTGGGAAGGTTCCTGGTGTTGAATAATACTGCTTCACAGTCTTGGAAGCACTGAAATCAGCTCTTTACCAGCTGAGTGAAATCCTTCTGATTTGAATGCCTAGAAATCCTCAGAATGGTAACACAGGCTACTGCAATGGTTTTTGCAAAACTATAGCAATTATGCACTTGTGTGTTCATATTCAGATAAAATCATGAGAAATCTATGTATCTAAGACAAATCAAATATTCTGAACTCTCAAGTCTGCTTCAAAGTCTGCCCTATCTACTATTATTTTCTGAAGCAATTTGCCAGTGTTTGAACAGTTTTCTATGCTTTGAACATACTGTAAGCACCTTTCTTACTGCTGGTCATTTTTTCATTTCGCTGTTACAGCTACTCAACTATATAAAAAAAAAAAAGAATAATACCCACCACTCTATATTTACTGCTAGGTGGCATGCATAATCTCTGTGTCTAAGAAATTTATCTCTAAAAACTTTAAATTTCTCTCCGTTTCTCAAAATCATTCAATTTCACCCATCACTTCCTGCATAATTCCAAAATTTGTTCTGCTGAAATTCAGTGTCATCAGGTCTCACTTGTGTTCTAGTTATAAACTAGAAGAGATTGCATTACAGCCTTCATAGTTACCTTTTCTTCTTATACTGTGTAAGAGTAGTTGACTCATATTTGCAGAATTCCAGATTAATTTATTTCTTCAACTTTTATTTCTTCAACAGTATGTCACAGTTTATATTTAGGAATATTCCAATATTGTATTTCATTATACCTTGTTATCAGGCTTGTTTGGTTTTTCTCATTTGTCATGGGTAATACAAAATTACTTGTATTTTACTTAATGTAAAATTGAAAAGATTGTATTCGGTCATTGTTTCTGATGTCTGTAGACCTTCAATCCTGTTACATATGCAAAGAAAAACTCTCACATAGGTGACAGATAATTTTGATTGTGTCAAAATTATATATTAGGTCTCCAAACATGTTTCAGCATTAACACAAATTAACATGTTACAGAGCCTAGAATGTTAGTTTTTCTTACCAGAAACCTCCTATAATGTATCACAGGCTGAATTCCAATACTAAGATTTAGACTTTTTTTTTAATTTTGTGCTTTAAAGATTTTTCAGAACATCTCAAAGCATGTGTGCAAATACATGAAATAGAAATGGTAATTTCTTTTACCTTCATCTGCAAGACAATGCTTGCAGTTATTTTAAGCAATGTTGTAAACCTACAAAAAAGAATGTATCATCTCTGACGGCAGGCAAAGGGACACTTTTGCAAATAGACCTTCTTTTCATCATCTCCTGCTAGACCTCACTGTTGCTTCTCCTCTAACTGAAGAGCAGTCACAGATGAGAATCTAGGTCACAGACTGACCGCAGATAAGGATTGTCACATGTCCATTACCAGAAACCTCACAGAGCTCGTATAGCCCCGGGCAGTATTTCTACACAACAAGATTACCTTAGTTATTCTTGTGCCAGAAAACAGAGCTGGAGTTATTGTGGAAACAGAGTCCTTCTCTGGCTAGCTGGCAGGAACATGTTGGCTTTGGGACATACATGCTCTGTGGGGGGACAGGCTGTGTGACCACCAACTAAAACAAAGTAGGAGAGTTTATACTATCTGCCAGTGATTTTTAGTACAGGATAGCATGATTAGCCACACCAACACAGTTATTACTAAGAAAGCCACGAAGAGTCTACCTTTCACTCTGGTTTATGCTTCAAAAGAAAATATTTTTTAAAAAAAATCCCTACCAATATTTCTGTTGTTTAATGTGTCCTTACTGAAAGCAGCTGTATTTCAATGCTTATAGGAAACAGACTGTCTACAACAGTTAGCTAACCAACAGACAGAACTACATCTGTGTCTTGTTTCTGCTACAGTGAGAGTTAAAATACATCTTTTAAGTTTACATTTCTCTACTGCCTCATTGAGAGTTACATGCACTGAAACACAACACAATGCCCCCAATTGGGTCATTGGACTCAATGCTTGATCCTGAGAAAGAAAGTGTGCAGCTACCAAGAACTAAATCTTTTAATTAATTCTTTGTTACAGATAACAAGTTTTCACTGTTTCTTACAAATTTTCAAATATTAACTTTTTTTATTAGCTTGTAGCATTTATATTATGAAAAAGTACATGGAAAGTCAGAGTGATCTTGTAGGTTAGTGCTGCAAGCCTGTATAGAGAAGCTGCAGAAGCACAAGCAGAAAATGGTGAGGGTTTATGGTATAGTTACAGTCGACAGCCTGTAAACATCAGCACACACTATTCATCCTCACAGAGGGTGTATCTTAGAACAACCTAGACTACCACACTCATTGTGTTATATGCTATTCAGGCAGTCAATCTGTTTTTATTTGTACACCTTTTCTTTAATTCAAAGTGAAGGGAAATTGGAAGAAAGAGGATTTCACATTGTGTGCCACATCCTTGCTATTTCTTGTTTAACACATTGCAGCTTTAAACTCATACTTAACCAGGCTGAAGTTTTACAGTGTCTTGGGTTCAGTGGGACGTGTACAGCGTGTAAGGTCACTGACTGGTTCATGGTATCAAGGAAACAAAACCTCACAAGACTCCAACCTGCATCATGACAATGTCCAGTTTATTTCATATGTGTGTATGTCTGTCTGATCTTTCAGAATATCCAAGTTCAACCATTAGCTGTGTCATTTATTCCCTTACTTTCCTGACAATCTGTCAGCAAATAACCTTTACACAAGGGAGCCTTTAAACAGTACTTCAACAAACAAAGTCACAAGAGCAGGTTGCTGTTGTATTTGTTGCAGTTTTCACAGCTTGCTTCTGTTAACAGTGAATGCTAATAACATGCTTTTTGTGTAGCAATCTAAAAGGCTGTTCTCTGGGTTATGGTAATTGTTTCAGTGAAGTCCACAAAAGGCATAATTGAACATAAATGGAATCATTAGGAAATGGCTCCTGCAAATACCTAGGGTCTAAACACATAACAGTTTATAGTTTATATGCTGCACACAAAGGTAAATAAAACCTTTTAGCAAACTGGTGTCTTGCTCTGACTGTTTAATTATTCTTCCAATGATACTTTTATGTATGCTAAAATACATGCTGGAATATCAAGATATAGACAAAGAATTTGGCAAGTTCTGTCACGTCTTCCTTGTCTAAGGCTTCGGTGACAATGATAAGCAAGGAAAATGAAAGGGAGGGTACAGTAAGGAAAAATGTCATGTCTGTTATATATTCTCTAAAACGCCTAGCAGGGGTTTGGGTTCTGTAAATAACATTAATAATTAATCTCAAAGCTCTTTAAATCATTGCTGCCAATTTCATTTTCAATTTACACCTTCACTAGCATAGTTTATATTTAGGTTTACTCGAGTGTTGACAGGTTTCCATAGTCCAAAGGATATTTTTTCAGCTCCAATAATCTCAAACACCCATCAAGTTTGTATTCCCTTTTCTTTCCCTGTTAAAATGCCTGTAGGATGACTCAGTGCTATAACTACAATATTTTATGTTAGACCCCGTAAAACCAGTTTCTCACCCTAAAACAGAGCACAGGGTCTTCACTGCTGAGAGTTTCCTTTGCTAGGGACCTTCCCAGCTTTTTTACAAAGCTCAGCTTTCAAATTCCAAGTAGACTAAAAGATTGACAAAGTTAAGCCATTTGTTCTCTTGCATTCACATAAAAGAAAATATAAGACTAATGAGAAAATAAAAAAATGTTTTGGTCCAGCTTTAAATGTGAACACTACTCATCTGTGTCATATTTACGTAACTTCTGTTAGGTTATATTTGTCAGGGAGATGATTAAGGTTAGACGGTCACTGTTGTATCTTGGATGAACAGGAGACCAAGGGGGAAATCAGGATCAATTAGAAGAGCACAGAAGACAATTTTACCCTTTCATTCTGTGAAGAAGCAGGGACAACTAGCGAATGGAGAAACACAAGACTTCAGTGCTGGTTACAGTATCTGACTTGCAGAGACATCAATAAACTACACCATGTAAAAAAGTGAGATAACTCTCTCCAGTCTGGAGGAAGAAGTAAGAAGGGCAAGATTATGTCCAGAATTTAGTCAGCCATGTGTTCATGAGATACAGCCATAGCTATAAAGTATTTATTCTGGAAGCTTACAAACCAACATAAGGTAAATTAACAGAGATAGTACTAATCTGATTTTCTTTTGCTCCCTTTTATTTCTCTTCTGTGTTCTTATAGATCTGGATGCTGAATTTCCTTATGTTACTAAAATATTCTTCACTACAATTTTTCTACAGTTGGCAGCTGTCTGCATTACGGTGCAGCATCATTCCCCAAGAAAAGGTATCTGTTCTGTAGCTTCACCGGCACATTTTAATTAACTTTTGCATGTCCCTTTGGAACCATACAAGCTTCATAGAAGAAAACAATGTCTTTCCAGAACAAGCATCATGGACACAGTTGCCAACCCTTCCTTTTTAAAAGGAATATGCCAGAAATATTTCAGAGGACTAAAAACATCTAGGACAAGGTCAATCATAGATGATTTGTGCATACAAAATGCCAAGACTACAATATGCAAAATATTGTCTTCATAACAGTATGCAGATTACATTGTTAAAAGTTAAAAAAAAAAACAAAAGAAGTTTTCAGTATTAAGGCTCATCCTTAGAATTGTCTACAGTTAAAATGACAGAAGGTTAAAAATTGGGTTGACAAATACTCTCCGTTTAGGCCACTCTGTAGAAAAGAACCTTGTTGATCTTTGCTGGTTTACATTTGGGGAGTGAAGGTTGAGAATAAATTTTAAAGTGCTGTTCAAAGCAGTAAAGTCAGGGTTTAAATGCTTTCAGCATGTTTTCTTGTGGTAAGTATCTCACAAGGAGCAGTGTTATCCACCATGATCCAAACTAAACTAGAACTCCCCACATTGAAATCCTATATCCAACATTATCTTCCTCTGCTGTTTGAGATCAACATTTCAGATCTGAAAAGTTCCTCAGGACCATTGATTAGGAGGACCATGTATTCAGCAGCTGAGATTCTTATAAGAAGAGGATCAATTATATGTGCTCCAGCCTTGTCGAGCCGAATGAAAATATATGGGTACATATTTTAATGTTTATGCTTGAGTCAGTCTCCTCTAAAAATACCAGATGCAGTTCAATGCTTTGATTGCCCTACCACTAAAATAGGCAGAGTTTTAGGGAGCAAGTGTGAAAATAGCACCAAGTCAGTTCTACTCACTAATGGACCTTTGATCATGTAATAACCCCTCCTGCAGGAAATCCCTTGATGGCATGTTTTCTCACTTACTACCTTCCCCAGACAATACTTACACAGAATTGAGTTAACAAAATGAAGACAAAGACAGATTATTAGACATTGATTCTTCTTTTCACTCTCATTTTCTAACTCCCTCCCTGCACAGCAGTCGCACAAATCTCTCTTCACAGTACCAAATAAATGTTCCGTGAATGTAATGTTCTTCACAGTAGAGGAAGCACAAGCAGCCCAGGCTAAATAGGAAAATCTACAAATGACACAACGCAGCTTGCAAACAGATATCAAGACAGTCAGAACAGTACACCATACAGAATTATACTGGGACCATTGATTCTTCTGTGTTAAAAAAAAAAAAAAAGAACAGAAAGAGGAAAAGAAGACAGACAGATGAGGAGTGACTCAAGGCTGGTCAATCTTCTCTGCATCTTATTTCTATAGGTCATATGCATAATCTCATTAACCTCTGTCTTCCCCTTCGTTTCCATTCTAAGGTGAAGCTCCTGTATGTTTCCTAGAGATGTGATAACAAACAACATGAAGATCCAAAAGCAACTTCAAGTCCTTCACTTATAAGCTTACAGATGGGCAGAGGCTCTGGCTGCTTCTATAGAGATGTCCCATTACCTGGCAGCTACAACAGACACCTTTGGCTCATTTCCCAAATGCAGGTCTTACGCAGAAGTCTATCTGCAAACTGTCTTTAGTCCATGGTCTATCTAGAGCTTTATGTAAAAGGGGCAACAGGGATCTCTTTTCCACTCTGGAATACTTTCAGACGGGCTGAAAAAGAACTAATATCCTTTTGGGAGATGGGATTGCTCAGTAGCTGTTTGAATAAAAAGGGATTATGTTCTTGAAACTTGATTACAGACAAATTGTGTTTAGTACAAAGCTTGATTTATGAAACAGAAGCCTCGAGACCATAAGGGATTAAATTAGACTTTGGTGTAAACTGAATCAACATTGGGATTTCTGTAATGTAAAACTACATGGTTAATCATACAGTGAGACAGATTTCAGTGGAGTGAACACAACTTTGGTCAGGGTCTGACACAACTACAGTGCAAGCAAAATTTGTTTGGCTGATTATGTGTTTCCTGGAGATTTCTCCATGTCATTGAACAGGGCCACTTACTACCGGAGTTAAAATCTGATTAGCATTGGTTTCATTTTTTCTGTGCACAGAAGGCAAACTACAGAACAACACCTTCTCATAAGGACAACTGAAAAATGTTTTTCACTTTTCTGTTGCAGAAGGTGTCATTGCTTTGTCTCTTTTACAGAAACGAGACATGAATGTTTCTTTCTGTCTGGAAAATGTAGTACTGTTACACATTATCTGAAATACAGCTTCTGAAAAACTAAGGGTATCTCTATTAACATACAGAAGTGTTCTTCAGTCTAGGAGAATAACAGCAAGCAAAACAGTATAAACTTAAAAGAGGAATCTGGTCTGTATTGAAGAAAAATAAGTTGCTACATTTCTGTCCTAGAGAGAGTCTAGAGAGGAGAATCTGAACATCCCAAGGAAGATCAGATATGAATAAAAGTGAGCTTTCCACAATTCATATTCTATCTTACAGTGATAAAGTAAGGAAAAGGAATGAATATGAGGGGGAAAAGGAGAGAGAAACTTACAACTATAAAAAATATAACATGATCTGAAAAACTATGTCTCCAAGCAATTTAACAACACACTTTTTTGGGCATGGTAGAGACTTGTTTTTTTCTTTTGTTTGGGAATGTTTATTATTTGTACTTGTGGATAACCATCTTCCACTACACAAAATAGGAATTAAATTACTAATAGCTGATAATTGCTTTGGAAAACAACATTAGGGAACAGGCTGCCCAGAGAGATTGTGGAGTCTCCTTCTCTGGAGTTACTCAAAACCCACATGGACATGTTCCTGTGCAACCTGCTCTAGGGACTCCTGCTTTAGCAGGGGGGTTGGACTAGACGATCTCCAGAGATCCCTTCCAACCCCTACCATTTTGTGATTTTGTGATTCTGTTTAAAATGGTGCATAGAAGTAAAATTCTGATTCAAAGCCATTCTGAATTGGTGATGCTTTCAACATCTTTTTCTGTCCCAAAGCCGAGCATATGTGGTGGGTTTCTCTGTGCTCTGCTGCAGTCTCCTCACTCTATTTGCAGTGCTCCAGGTGTAAAAAAGTCAGATGGAGAACTGAGTCCTCATGCTGAACAGAGATGAAAACTAGGACTTGGCTGGCTTGAGCACTTGATACTCATCCAGGCAGGGAAAGCGTGCACAGCAACTCTAGGTGCTCATTAGCAGAGGTGCTGGGGAGTCGCCTGCTGCAGACTCATCTTCCCAGAACAGCTGTGCATAGGAGGGCTGGCTGGCATCCACATTGAACAGACACCCCAGCCCGTGATGTCAGGGCCGTCCTTCCCATTACTAAAGTTGTGCTAGAACTGACATAACCCAGCATCATTTTCTAGTTCCCTTCAAGTACAGAAATGTGCTCTTGTAGTATTTCTGTCCCAACCTGGGGGAAAAAAAGGATTTTTACAAAAGGGGAGTCTAGATTGCCATCATTGCTACAGCAGTTGGTTGTGATAATACCTAGCTCACTTAAGGCTTCTCATGAGATGAAAACTTGTCTTCTCTCCCCCTTTTTATTCTCTAGTTACTTTTCTGCAGGAACAGAGATCTTTCTCATTGTATGACCACAAAAAAAAATATAATAATTAAAAAAAAAGGTACGACAACCCAAAGAAGTAAATCTGGTTAAAAGAGTAGAAAATGGAAAAAAGAGTAGAATCTCTCCTTTTGGCAGCAACCTGGATTTATGCTGTGTTCAAATGGCCATGTAACTACAATCCACCCACATTAAGTAAGGGTTTTGGAGACTGCAGATGCAGACCTTCTATCTAAGTTTAGGTAATTAACTTTTCATGGTGTCACATATAACATTCTGCAAATTGGAAAGCAATACTCTTTGAGGTCATTATCAGGATGTAAATATTGATGCCTGTTAGGAAATTAAACACTGTAATGAAGATCCTCACTGGAAATATATACTAAGTAAAACTATTACAAGGAAAGTTAAACTAAAAATTCTGTTTACAGGCATTGAGGAACACAAGTAAAATATCTGCATCTCCAACAGATGGAGATATAAATATATGAGTAAATTTAATCTACAAGCTGTCTTAACAGTCTCCAGTATGAAAAAAGACATTGGTTACATCTTTGAAATTTTTTAAAAAATATTCATAATTTTCAGCAATTATTTCAGAATAATAACAAAAATTATCCATAATTTAGTTATCTGGAAGTCTTTAAAGAAACTGACACACTGCAAGGATTTAATAATTAAGCTAGCAGACAAAAATTGAATCAATTGTAATTATGAATCATCTAGATTATTGAAAAGATAATTTAAGATAATTAAATGATGAAATCTCTTAACAGCCACTTGCTGGTTATCTGGTAGGTTTAAACAGAGATTGATATAAGTTTAGAAATAGGATTACAGATAGCTAATGAGAAGCTAAAGAAAAAAGTTTCACTCAAGAATAGGCAATCTTATCTGCCTTTTTAGACACTGAATTTTAATGGCTGCCTTAACACCATTTCTTCAATGAATTAATCAGTATTTACATTTTCATGCCATATTTATAATTTATAGATCCATCTCCTAACATGTTTTAAAATAAATAACGTAAGCTACATTTGCTTATCCTGCTTATATTCACAAAGACATTTGTCACTTAAAAAAGAGACAGCAAAACCATAAAATGGATCTGCCTAGGAGGCCAAGAAAGTAAGCTTCATGTAGGAATCAGTGCATCAATATATATAGTTCATTAAAGACCCCCATCATATCATATATGAGTAAGTCTTGAGGAACACAGGAAAGTGTGGACTAATACATATCAATTCCTGTAACTTACCAGTCCAAATATTCTGTAAAAATTCCCATTAATTTATTTATGTTGGACAAGGTGCTAGATAAGTGGCATAATTATAGCATACTCACTCACCTTCATAGTGAGTTGCTATGAAAAATGGCTGACCAGGGACAGCATCCATTTTAAAAATTAATCTGTGCCACCAGTGAGATGCTAAACTCACTGGGATCGGGATCAATTATCTAGTTCTCATAACCTTTTCCTAATGAGTGAGATAGATACATAAACCTGGTTAAAATTAAAGTCTGTAGAATTTAGGACATTCAAGAAAAGCTCACACTGTTCAATATTTAGTGTCAAAGATGTCCACATATAATGATAATGCGTTAAGTGCCAACATCTTAATAAACAGATGGGAAATTGGGTCATTCAATTATATCCTAGAACCAGACTCTTTGTAGTTCATCTAGCATGTATTCATCCATAGCTTGCTACAAATACCGTACTTCATTGTATCTTCCATTTAAAATATGATGATACCTTGTAGTGCTTTTTCAGAGAAACAGTTTAAGAATAAGTAATTGATTTATGATATTGTTTGTGGGTTTTTACCAGCTTTCAAAGAAATTCTGGTAGGCCTGTAGGCTAGATGTGTAGATAAACTGAGACCCAGCATCTCTGTAGTCATATCACATTAATTTTGTTCTGTAAATAACAAAAGACATAACAGATGTACTGCTGATGTGCAGCATGATTGAACTTGGTCTTATCAAAACAACGATAGCAGTACAGATTTTTGATACTAGAGAGGGCTCAAACACATTAAGAAGAGTTGAACAACAGGTATCCTGGAAGTGGATCCTTAAATCAAGTTAATGTGATGTGATCACATAAACTTCTTGTACCACAATATCTTGGTGGTAAGACAGATATCATTCTGAGAAACCAGTTACCTTTCTACTTATTGCTACTACATAATGTTTGCATCTTGTTAGCATTCCAATTTTGCAGGCACTCTACATGAACAGAAAGGTTAAAACCAAAAAAAGAAATCAGTTACCAGTACAAAATCAAAAAAGTAGAAAAAAGACAAAGAAATTACAAGAAAAATGATGTTGTTATCGTGAAACTTAGCCTGCTAATAGTAGTATCACAGGTTCACAAATGTAATATGAGTTGGTTCACTGTCTTGTAAAGCTAAAATTATCCCTGTGCTTCATAGGTATTTTGTGGAATAAAATGTTAGACTGTGGATTCCTGTAATGTGAACCCGTGTACAGCACGAGTAAAGAAAAGGGAAAATAAAAATTTAGCAATCTGAATATAATACCCATCACCAGAAAAGAAAGCTTTGAGCTGAAATGTGGATGACTGATAATTTCAATAGCCTTGTTATAATTGGAATATATTATACTTTGATTCTAAGGGCCACAGGTTGTCTCCCTCAGACTAGATTCTGGCCAAAGATCATCTGTCTGGTAGAACACTGTACTGATCTTACAATATATAGAGACAAGCAAGAGTCCAGAGCAAGTAGCTAGTAGTAGATTCCAGTTAATTTGGGGATGATTAATTGAAAGGAACAAAAAGCTAAAATGAAAAAGTCTGATAAGCCTCCATTTTGAAGCAAATAAACAGTCTGAAATGTTTCAAAAGAGAACTGTACTTCAACCATGTTTCTTGGTCACTTTCTTCTGAGCATAGGACCAACTTAGATAATGGCAACTATTTCAACTTCAACTTTGGTAATTTGAAAGCTACATGTATTCTTTTGCAGTTACCAAGTTCATATGAGTCTGTGATTTAAAATCCTACTATCTGAGAGCTTACTGAGTCATAGGATTGTATTCTGGTCTAGAAAAAGCTTCTGGATCTCATGAATCTTGAACACAAATAGCTTTTTTTTTTTTTTTTTTTTCCCCACGTCAGACAACTTTGCTTCAAAACTTTCAGAGAGAAAGATTAAAACATGCCCATTAATAAGTATGCTGAAAATGGCTATCCATTTTGAAGTAACTAAACAGTCTGAAATGTTTCAAAACAGAACTGTGCACCAGCTGCTTTCAGTCATCATGCTGCTCACTCTAAGGTAGTGAATGTTGTCCACTAGGTTTGCAGAGATTCAATTTTCTTAGCTTTTTTACACCTAACTGGACAAGTCACTAAAATTTGAAGTTGAGATGGACAGATATTTAGTGGTGTTTCTCTTGATAATGTCCAGAAATGACTCAGCAGCAAAAAATCTGTAAAAAAATATTTTTTTTAGTTTTCTAAGCAGAGACTAGGATTTTTTTTATTATCGAATAAGAGTTCCAAGTGAATGAAGATAAAAGGATATTGCAAATGAAGATGAAAGGATATTTAGGGCCTGATGGATAGTTCATAATTTGTCTTGCATGTTGCAAATTGCATGTAGATTATGTCTTCAGACAACTGGAAAAAGCCTCATGTTTGAAACCCTTCAAGTTCTCATAGGGACTCAAAGCACCCTGATATCTGTTGCAGAGACAACACAGCAGGGCACAGTCAGCCGAGGAGATTTCTGCAATGTTTTGATAATGACTTCCTGACATGAGTGATGCTGGATCTCATACTTATGAAAGAATCAGGGTGAGGAACAGCACTGGCTGCAGGTGATGATAGATTTGAGGATTCTGAGGGAAGAGGATTAGTGCAAAAAGTAGTATCATAATCCTGAATTTCAGGATAGTAGACTTTGCCCTTTGACCTTCCAAGATCTGCTTAGACGAATCCTAAGGAAAGCAGTCATGGAACCCAGCAACAGTGTTACAAATGCCAAAGCTGATCTGGATTGAATCCAGCAAGTATTGTAAAGAATAACAGGAAGACAAGGAAACCACGGGACAGCTGCAGGATGGGTGTGGAGGCCTGGTGTCAAAGGACGTGAAGAAGGCCAAATACTCAGTATCTTCTTAATTTTGGGTCTTTATGGGTAGGACTGGCCTTCAGAAAAGCAAGGTCCCTGAGACCAGTGGGAAAGTTTGGAGCAATGAAGACTTACTCTTAGTGGACAAGGATAAGGTTAGGAAACACTTAAACAAAGTGGAGATATGTAAGTTGATGAGACTTGGTGACATGCACCTGCAAAGGCTGAGGGAGTTGACTGATGTCACGGTGGGGTCACTCTTGATAATCCTTGAAGTCGTGATGGTTGACAGAGATGCGTGTGGACTGTCACTCCTGACTTCATGAAGGGCAATAAGGAGGCTGTGGAGAACTTCAGGCTCGTCAGTTTCATCTCCATCCCTGTGAAGGTGATGGAGCAAATCCTCCTGGAAACCATTTCCGAACATATTAAGTACAAGAAGGTGACTGGAGGTGGTCAGCATGGATTTACAAAGGGGAAGTCATATCCAACCAACCTGATAGCCTTCTACAGCAAGAAGACTGGCTTCATGGATGATGGAAGAACAGTGGATGTTGCTTATTTTTACATAAGCAAGGTTCTTAGTGTTATCCCCCATAACAACCTCACAGACAAACTGATGAAGTATGGTAGTTCGAAAACTGTCTCAACTGTCATGGTCAGAGGGTTATAATCAGTGCAGAAAGTCCAGCTACAGGCCAGTAGATAGTGACAGGTCTCATACTTTTTAACAACTTATTAAATAACCTAGGGATGGGACAGACTGCATCCTCAGCAAGTATGTATATTATACAAAGGAGGAATGGTTGATAAAGATGTTTGTGCTGCCATTCAGAGGGACCTCAACAGGCTGGAGAGATAGGTCAATAGGAACTTCATGAAGTTGAATAACAGGAAATGACAAGTCCTGCACCTAGGGAAGAATAACTCTATGTACCAGCCCAGGCTGGGGGTCAACCAACTAGAAAGCAACTTTGCAGAGAAGGGATTGGGGACTCTGGTAGACAAGAAACTGAACATTACCCAGCAATGTGGCCTTGCAGCTAAGAAGAGCAAGAGAACCCTTAGTTGCATTAGGAAGACCATTGCCAGCAGGTCAAGGAAGGTGATCCTTCCCCTCTGCTCAGCACTGGTGAGACACATCTAGAGTGCTGCGTCCAATTATGGGCTCCCCAGTGCAAGGGAGACAGGAACATAACAGTGAACATGGCCCTGACTGAAAGGCCACAAAGATGGTTAAGGGATTCAGCATCTGTCGTACATGTAGAGGTTCATATACCTGGGGCGCCTCAGCCTGGAGAAGAGAAGGCTCGGTGGAATCTGATGGGGGGAAAATGGAATGAGACTCTCAGTGGTGTCCAGTTAGATGATAAGAGGCTGTGAGCACAAACTGAAATGCAAGAAATTACCTTCAAATGTGAGGGAAAAATATTCTTTTTCTCTGTAAGTGTAATTGAACACTGGAAACAGAGATGTTGTGGAGTCTCCATCCTTGGAAATACTCAAAACTTGGCTGGACAACATCCTAGGCAATCTTCTCTATTTGACCCTGCTTTGAACAGCAGCATCGGACTCAACAGTTGCCAAAGGCCCTTCCATCTGGAGAAGTCACTGGTATCAGCAATTTAAACCTCAATGATTCTGTGATTTTGTGAGCCTATAGGAGATGCCTCTATGATGTCCTCAAGACCAGATGTATTGTTTCCTTTCATTTGTCTACAGTTAGCATTTTTCTCAGATTTCCACAATTCTCATTCCAGCAGTCACAGAAAGCTAGTCTTTTGGGATAGGAACAAGAGGAAGTTTTTCTTTAGTTTTAATCAGAATTATCTTTCATGGAAAATTTCTAATGCTCATAAAACAATTAATAAAATAGGTTTGGCATAGATTTTGACAATTAGAGACTTGTTGATCTAAGTAGGCTGATACAATGAAGGAAGACAAGGTGCCTGGTGTTCAACTCAACAAATTGCTTAATCATAGCTTTTCCATGCTTAAACCAATTAAAAATTCTCTTTTGCAGAGTTCTCTTGCATATAACCCTTCTTTTTACATGTTAACCTACTATTTTTCCATTTTTAATATAGTTGATTTCATATTAAAACCTTTATAGAAGCTATGTGAACATGATATTCTATATTCATATACCCAAATCATGCAGGGAAATTTCCGGTAAGATGAGTCGGTGTGATAGCTCCTTTGGGTTGGTTTTATTATTTTTATTTTTTTGTTATTCTATTGCTATAGTGATTATGATTTCATGCAATATATTTCCAGACTTAATCAGATCACTATCACTTCAAACATCATTTAAGAAGATCTACTTTTTTATTATTTATATAGCTCCATAGTTCATGGTGCTACATAGAACAAATCAAAGACAGATTCCCTGCCCCCTAAGAGCTTACAGTCTAGGCAAGTACAAGAACAACAGGAGGAGATAACACAGGCAGGGGACAGAGAGGGGTAGTAAATTAAAAGAAGAACAATTAGATTACAGTCACATGAAAAACTAGTGTGTTTATCTTGGTGGCTACAAACTGGGAAGATGAGGTTCTTGTGTAACTTTATTTTTAACTAGAACCACATTTTATAGGAAAGCCAGAAGAAAAGGGTTTTGAAAATAAATTTGAAAGTGTTGGGGTGCTTGTAGGAAGGCAAAGACGCAAGACTGGAAGGGAACAGGACACTTAACGTATTTGAAGTTGGAAAGCAATGATCTTGGGTGTCAGACGAGTCAACCTCAGTGACTCTTTCTTTTCTTACACATCTCTGAAAATATAACAAAAAGCACAACTGCTCCTGTACAGCTAAACACAGGCTGGTATCTTATTTTGACTTTAATATTGTATCAGTACACACTTGGAGACGTATTGGACAAAATCTTGATTCCTCTGAAGTAGGGGTTTTGACACTGCTTTCAAAATAGTCTGCATTTCAATCTTCATATTTTGTGATTGTTGATGTAATTGGAGACTCTAATGTATTTGGAGACTAAGTGAAGTTGTGTCTAAAGTACTTTAAGTATTTTTCTAATATCCTTAATACAGTAATAATATAAAAAATATTTTACAGTATTATCTTTTACCTCTTTGTATGCCATTATCTCTGCTCATGACCCCTTTTCCCTGAAAACATTTTGATTTAGTAGAATATCAGGGCATTTCTCCTACTTCCATTTGAGGCTTTGGATTTTGGTGGAATATTTTTTTCATAAATTCTGTCTTTTCCATTCTGAAATATTAACTAGTTAGTGTAGTTGGGCTAAGCAGTGTTATTTTGGTTTTTTGGAAGACTCTACGGAGGAAACCAGGAAGGATTATTGCACAGAGCCTCAAGCAATATAAACATGAAAGAAAAGATTCTTTTAAACCTATACTGAGTTCTTCAACTGAAAATTGAGATAGAAACTTCAGAAAGCAATATCTCATACAAACCCCATCAGATACTCCCTGGATATGTTTGTATTTGTGTTTATGTAATAGGAGAACACTATGAAATGGCCTGCTGATGTCCATAATAATGCAAATCTTCATTTACCATAAAGCACCACATATCTCTTGATTTCATCCAACAATTTGGCTTGGAATTTTCACTACCAGTCCTTCACAAATGATATTTATCAAAAAGCTGAAGAGTTTTTTGTTATTTATTCTGTACTATCCACAGTTATCTATTGCTATATAACCATGTTGAGGCAACCTGAAGATCTAAATTGTATATCTTGAGAACCCTTAAATATTATAGGCATCTATATTCCTTGAAACAGATATAGTTTTAAAAAACAAAATGTCCTGTTTAGGTTTTATCTCCAATTGTCATCCACCAGGTAGCAACATATAACTGAGTTATAACTGCTTTACAAGTCTTCTCTAGAGTGTCATTCAAGTTCAGTCAGAGAAGCACGCATCATCCTATCCTGGGAAATCAACAGACTAATTGAGCTATTATATGAAACCATGTAAAGCAGTTATGTACAGATTCTGAATCTTCATGGGTCAGACATATATTCACTTGATTTCAGCTGGTGTATTTCCACTGACTTTAATGACATTATAGAAATTTATACTACATGTGAATTTGGGAATTTGGGACTAGCTATTCAGAGGCCTTTCAAAACGAGGAAGCTTTCTTCAGAATTGAGAATTTCCTTCACAACAGTCAAGGGAAAATGAACCTTTGATCTTTTTGGAGTACAAAACTACTACTAGTATTTTCTATTACATTGGTGGTCAACTCTTTGTTAGTAACTTTTCTTTAAATGTCTTAATTTTATGTGAAAAATACAGAAATAATTACTAATGCATAACAAAGAAAGAATATGAATTAGTGTATGATTTTTTAAAAAAGACATTCTACTATGAATCTGCGGAGCCATGCATTTCTGGTATTGATCTTAAATAAAAATCTCCAGTTACTTTGCAGATTTCCCTTAATAATGGGGGGCTGAAATTCTCACTGAAACCTTAAGCCACATTACTTCTGTGTTAGGACTTTTGTTCCTTGAGGGACGTTGACCCAATAAAATACTTGGGACATATTCTGTATTCACACCTACTTTGGCTTGCACAAAGCTTACTGAGAATTAGTCATGTGCATCAAGGCAAGAATGGAATCCAGCTTATTTCAGCACCCTTAATGGAGAAAAGAAAGGTTTGTTTGAATATAATACAGACTTTTATTATGATTTCACAATTTTTATTGTAAATCATCAATCAAATGCAAGTCATTTTTTTCCCATTCCAAGCCATCATATTTAAGATTTTTCATTGTGTTGTATGATAGTTACTTTCTTCCCCTTTGTATTTTAAAGAATTAACTTAAAGATAAGTATGTATTAAGTAAGTATACTCATTTTCAGAATCTGCTGAAGGTGTTTCCATCTTGTTTACACTTCAGACAAAGATAACCTGTTCTTTGTTATCACATAATGGGGATGAAACTCTCACAAATATAAGAAAATTTGCTTTCTCAGTCCCTATTCACAATGGAAATGGCCAGCTCAGTCTCTATGAAGATTTATGAGAATTGGGTAGCAGACACAAACCTCCCCCATCCCCCAAATTTCATGGTGTAATTTCTACAATTTGGATGATATATCTTACACCCCTGTGCTAGGAAGATGATGATAAGATTAAATTAAACCCCAGTAAAAAAATTATCTTCTTACTCACCAATGACTGATTATTTATGATAATTTCAATTTTTTTAAAAAATTAGTCAAATTAATTACTTTACATATAAAGACCATCTTAATAATAGTTTTTGGCTGTCATAATATTCCTAAATAGCCCACCCTATACATTTTTTTTGTTCAGATACAAATAAATTACAGTAGACGGAGGTGCAAGATTCAGCATCTGTAGGGCAGTATTTCAAAACGTTTTGTTCAGGAACTTAACACAGGCAGGACATATAAACTAGCTTTGAAGCAGCTAAGAGCCAGATCCTGCAAAAACTTATCACAATGTGCTGTACTGTCTTCTTTCAGAAATCCCAGCACACTCCCTGGCTACATGTTTAGTACCAAGAACTGCCAGGAAAGGGCACTAAGCCGAGGGTAAGTACCAGTACTGACACAAAGTACTGTACATATGTTGCCCAAATCACACAGCAAAAATAAAACAACTAAAACTGACATAATTTTAATGCTTTTTTTTTTTAATTTTGTGCATTGGATTCAAACAGCAAACTGAGTGTACTTTAACTGTTATCACAATATGGTCAAGAGGTCTGTGTCTTTTACCATTTACGCACAATTGTTCATGACAGCATGTTATCAGCCTAGTGGAAACCAGGGGTGTAGCATGGTAAGCAGTGGTGGTAGTGCATCTAGTTTTTATATTATCTAACTTCAAAATATGACTCTTCTAAGATTCCTTTTTCTTGATAAAAATAGTTTTCACCAAACGTTGGTGGTGCACACGCACTACCATTCATGCTTGGCATCACACCCCTGACAGAAACACATGTTCTTATTTTGTTGATAAAAAGTATTACAAAAATTTCCATACAAAAACTATTTTCATAGAAATCTTGCATTTCCACAAATAAACCTGAACATTTTTTTTTTTTTGGAAAAAAAAACTGCTCAAGAATTTTGTTCATTTAGTACTGTGACTGTATTGAAAAATGCAGTCCTCCTTAAAGTTCTCCACATTAACTTCTTTTAGGTGACCCATCCCACTTCCAATATCAGCGAGAATTGCACAGGCTCCATTGAGTTCAAATAGTAGCAGGAACAAGGGTTTCAAAACCCATTCAGGCTAAAATGCAAGCCCTCTATGTGTGAAATACACTGCTTCCCACCCCCCTCCCTCTTTTCACAATTAAAGGAAAAAAAAATTGCTTATATCTAAGGTTGTAAGATACATTCCTTTTTACTAAAGAAACTTTTATTCATCTAAAAATTGGGTCAAAATCATGGGAGTTTTTGTTGTATTTTTAGCTAAAAGTTCCAGCCCAGGTAAATTTAAGTTACTGATTTTTTAAAAAATTATTATTTATTTACTTAGTTCAGTGACACAGAAGTCCAAAAAGCAGGTGAGCATCTTCATACCTATCCTTCTATTCATGGGATTCAAGTTTCTTCACTTTAACAGTTCTCCCATCCAGGAAGCTCATATCGCCTGTCCAGATGTTAGTTGCAGTTACCAACTCTTCTATGCTTGGAAGTTCAGAAGAACATATGGTTTCTTGTTCCAGTACAGTTCTGAGATACTACTTTTACTAGACTCCTTCTGTGGTTAGTATCATCTTGGACATTTATTCTCCATCTCCTGGCAACCGTTGAACTTCAAAAGGAACCTGTAATTTCTCACTGAGACTGCATTTGAAACCAGCCACAAAACTCACATGGAACATTCATTCATTCATAACGGTGGAAACCCATGACGAACAGTGTAACCCCGCATAACTTGGTTGATCCATGATGCTTGTGATTCGAGTCTGGCCATTGCAACTGCTGAGATCACAGAGTCTCTAGTTCATAGACACAGCGGCATGAGGTAACTCATTTTATTTTGCACAGGTTGCATATTTCCACAGGAAACATTCTCGCAAGGTTGTTTGGAAAAAAGACGACAGTTTGTGCTTGGGGTATTTGGCTTCCCAGCTCTATGCCATGGTTTCTTTACCTGGCAACCTTCTGTCGTTAAATGTGTGCATGTTGATAACTTCTTCTGTTTTCACAATAACGGGGGCCTGTGGTTTGTGTTTTAATCGACGCTGACACTTCAGAGACATCCTTAGCTCCTCTACCATGGCACTACAGAAGGATCTCTACAGAGGGAAATAGAAGAAGAAGAAGAAGAAGAAAAAACATCTGTAAGAAATGTCTAGCTGCAATGTCTAGAAGTAGATTCACTCCATCGGCACAGCCTTGTCAGTCCTGTAAGATTGCTTTGTCTCAGCCTGGAGCTCATAACAAATTACTGTCTTTTACATATAGATAATATAATAATTAAAATGACTTATCAAGCTGTGATGACTCAGTGAAAAAATCACCTTGTGTCTACAATTATTTTTCTGGCAGCTACTGACTATGGATGCATAGGATACATAAAAATATTTCAAACAGATGTTCTGTTAATGCAGTTTAGCCTTACAGAATAGCATCTGAATATAACACGTATATTAGGTATTCAGTAAAATCTCCTTGACTGTATTTCAAAATAATACATTTAATTTCTATATCATTTAAATAGCTGTTCCTCAACAAAACAACAAGCTTCAGTGTAGGAAGTTTACCTAAATTAATGTTTAAATAGCGTTAAAACATGACTCATTACTGAAAACAAATATATACTCCGTTATTTTTAGTATCTTCTGTATCTAAACATTTCTTCCACTACTGACTATCATTTGTGGAGTATATATTTGCAAAAAATATTCAGTCTCATTGATTTTTATGAAAAGCATATTATCAGAAAAAGTTTATTAACATGTTTTCATCAAAAGCCAGATCCTCAAAGCCCTTTTTCAATTTTACAGCACAAGAAATTTGAAAAGTAAGATCAAATCTCCCTTATTCCCTCAGTCTAACTGAATTCTTAACTGCTAATAGTGTGCTGAGCAATTAGCTTCTTCTCAATGTGGAGTACTCAGAACTGGAGTATGGATGAAATATTGAAGTAAGGAAGAGAAGTCTCAGTTTTGGGGTCTGTGAATTAACCACTTTTATCATTAACTTAAATGTTTTCCAGCTAATGGAGAAATGTATTAACTAAATAATGCATCCCAGAGCCTGAGATGGTGTGATAAGCCTCTGACGATTGCTCCCACTCAAAGCAAATTTGAAGTATAATCTAGCCCTTTGCATCTTGCTTTGTTAGTAATTAATCTCCAGGCGGATGATCTGGGGGGAAAAAAAAAGAAAAAAAGACAAAGCACCTGGAATTACTATAAATATCTCTTGAACATTGTTTGACTTCGTGTGATTAGTGGTAGGTCAGCAGTCAGTATATATATTTGTCTAATTTATCTCCCAAATCAAGAACTCTGCTTTATTTGTGAACTGTTATATCTCCATTATTCATACAAACCTAGAGTTTGGAGATTAGATCCAGAAAATATTTAAACACTTCACTCTGCCTAATTCTTTGTAAGCCTAAAATGGAAACTGTGTTTATCAAAATCTGCATCCAGCTTCTAACCTCCAGGGCTGAAGGCACTCTAAGCAGTAAGGCATTCGATTTTACATATTAAACTTTATACATTTTTCATTTGGCCATAGTCAATAGAAATTTTGCTAAACACATTTCACTTGTTTCACTTCACCCTGGATCCCACCAGAATTCACACTCAAGTTCGCCATGCATAAGGCCATCAGTTCAGTAGGTATGCTCTGAAAGGACCTAACAAATCAAGTTCCTCAGAAATAGTAGCAAGTGCTAAAGGAGACATGGCAGACATTACAACTTTCTTCTGTGCAGCCATTCATCAGCTGGAACTTTAGAGCTGAATGTGAGACTCATTTGAGAGTGTCAATTCAATAGTGTCTTCTGTGTCAATTCAATCGTGTCTTTAAGCTTCAGTGTCTCAGCAAACAGCTGTAACTTACAGGCATTAGACCATTTCAAGGTAAAAACACTTGCAGTTTCCACATACCGATCCAGTTCCACTTTGCATGGAAGCAGTGAATAGGGGCAGAGTGGGAGAAAAGGAGAGAGGGAGAACACTGGCTGTTCTGTAGATAAGAGATTAGAGCACACAGTGGCAGAGGAAAGGCTTCAGTGGTGGTTCCTGTTTCAGTGATGACTTCAATATATTTATGTAAAGTCCTGTTTGGTGCAAAAGAGTGCAAATATGAGTTGTCTCAGTCATGGGTTACAACAGAACGTGAATCCTCCAAAGCCTGAACAAACACCCTCTTCTCTAATCCTTTGCATGAATAACGGAATAGGCAGGTGGGAAGGAAAGCGTAATCTTACTCTTCATTTCAAACATTTCTTTCTCCTGCTGAGTTTGAAATAAAGGAATGACACCTACTCAACTTATGATAGAAAGGATTTAGCCACTTACAACTAGGAAAAGTTTAAGTGTGAATCCAAAGGAGAGAGAGGTATATCTCTGCTGCAGAGTTGAACACAAGTCCTTCAGAGGCCAAAGTTCAAGACAAAATTTGTCATTTCTAGCCAGCTACACGGAGTGACTTCTGCAATGGACACTCATGAGCAATCCCTTTCAAAAATGTTCTGGTGCACTGGATTGACATCCAAGACAGAACTTACGGCTTTCATAGCATGAATGAGGTGGCTAAAAATTCTAATTCAGAGGTCTGAGCTGTAACATGCCAGATCTTCAGGCATAAGCTATCTTTGCTTAGCATTGTGTAGGAAGCAGGAAACTGTATCTTCTTATCCAGCTGTACTTTGAAACAAGACCCTCAATTCTCTTAGTCTTTTTCTGTCTTTAATAAAGTGCTGTTACTTAACATCAGAACTGCAGTTATTATTATGAATCTGAAATTAGCCCTGAAATCTTTTGAAAGGGCAAGATTTAATTTAATATCCCCTAATGGCTTACAGGATAAATTGCTAAGGCTTGCAGATCTTGGCATTCTCACTACGTGGAGAACTTAGTACATAACTCAGGAATTTCACGGGGAATCCATTAAGAAGTAAATGCTGCAACCGGTAAATGCTGTTACACCACCTCCAGCCATTATATGGCTCTCACCTCTGTAATCAAAGACCTAACTGAAACATTCTGAGGAACAAAATCCTTCTAAATTTAAAAACGCATTAGCAATTAACACTTTCAAGATTGTGCTCCTTGTCTTTTATTTGACAAGACATCTAACGAGTGCCAAAACAGAGTGAATCATTTCAAGATGCATCAATCCACCAAAACCTGTTGGAAAGATCTGCACTTACCAAAGGGTATAAATTTTTAGGTAATGCCAGTAGGAGAAAAAGGATTACAACAATAGCCAAGAGGTGAGAAGATACACGCACTTAATGCCAGCATGCTGAACTATCCTGAAAATGAGATCTCAAGAAACTTGCCAACACATTTTATCTGAGAATTTTACCTTGATCTGAAAACTCATTAAATGAGAAATGTTGACAAGATTGACAGTCTTAAAAAGGCAGTTAACACAATTTTGAGATAGTTATTTTATCTAGAAAATTCTTCCATTCTATGTTTTTAAATTATTTTGTATAAATGAAGTTCATGGGAACTTATCTACACATATTGTCTTAAAAAAATGACTTAATTACTTCATTTACTAAGTTTTTATGTATGCTATATATGTTAAAATATCAAATGTCTGAAAACAGTAAACAGTATTAGCTCCCAGATAGTACCATTGTAACTGAGCACTGAACAAGAGAAATTTTACATCTCTCTTTTTTTTATTTGCAAATTTCAATTCACTCACTGACATAGTAATGTATTTTATAAAAGATTAATTCAAGGCTATATAAAAGTTCATGACCTGGATCTACTCATCTTGCAGTTCTATCTGAGAAATATGCAGAAGAGTTCTCTCACATATTGCAAAATAATGTTCAAAAACGTTTACAAAGGATTACTTTATGTTTGACCTTTTCTTTAACAGAAATTCTTTTCTTGCCTTGTTTCAATTTCAATCTGTGTACAGTCTCCATTTTCTGTACAGTTAAACTTTGTGTTGTTTCACTGTTAGGATACAACTTTTGGAATAATAAGACATCAAAAAAGAAGCAACTGTAGAATACTTTTTTGTGACAGATAAATGACATTTTCAGATATGATTTTAGAAAATGTAATTCAATGTCTCGATTCTAAATTCAGTTGACCATTCAGATTGTTAGGGAAAAACAGTGAAATATTTATAGAACTTATAGGCTATATTTCAAAACTGTGCCGATCATGACATTGAGCACTTTTAGTGTATATCATTAAGACTCTACGCTTAATTCAAAGAAAATAACCTTTTGCCTCCGACTTACCTTCCATACTGCAGATGTTACGAGAACATCAGTTATTACTGATTTTTCACCAAACCTTACAAAATCTTAAGTTGTCTTCTTAATGTTACCAAAAAGTAAATCCTACCTTCAAGTCATCTTAGATATAATCAAATAGCAGAAGAGTTGAAGGAAGGCGTACGGTTCTCTAAACAACAGTGCAGTTAAGTGCAACTGTTTTGTTGCAGCAAAACAATTGCTATAAAACATTAGAAAAAAGAGCTGCAATTCTAAGTGGGGAGTTCAAGTGTACAAAAGAGAATTTTAATCAGAACTGTAGTTCTTAGCCTTTTAACTCAAAGCAATATTGAAAAAGCTCATCTCCTTGAGAAAAGAGGTAATTGATACTTCTTTAATTCTTTGCCGCAGTCTACAGCTCATAAGTCACGTAGAATCAAGATAATAATTTTGCAAAATATTGCCACAGTTCAGAATCTACTTAGACAGCTTGTGCATTGCTTCACTGCCTGAGAAAAAAAAAATTATCTTTGCATGTATGTATTAATAAGAAAGCTAGATAATATTTAAACTTTTCATTATATTGCTTAAGAGGAATTTAGAAAGGTAATTAGAAATCATATTAGCATTTGTTAGACACAGAATTATGAGACTATCACCACAGATTTTGCTTTTAACAGCCTAAAAAGAGCAACAGGAATGTCATGCCTGAATCACTCAACATTGTGATTTACATGAATAATATTCAATGTGTTTGAAATATAAAAATCTCGAATTGCTTGCCATTTTATATTTTTCCCCTCTTTGATGCAGTTAATAGTTGACTGTCAACATTCAATAAAAAATTATAGTATCTACTCAGAAGTTCATTACTTCCAGTTTTGTGTGTAGGATATTATTTGAAGCCTTGTTTAATTTTCTTGAAGCAGTAACAGCAATAATCCTGCACTGTCTTGTTATGGGTTGTGGGTTGGTGTTCTAGCATCTAGTAGGATATATCAATCAAAGTGTTTTTCATCTTCTTGAAGTTAGTTGAGAATGAATGCACAGCCCTACCCTGACCCTCCCTCCTAATCAGTTTCTGCTTGCATATTCCACTCCTCCAGGGATTTTGAATGTGCATATGGAAAACCCCTCCATCTTAAACACCCTAAATAGAAACACAAATCCTAGCAAAATATTGACTTAGGACGGCAGAGATGAACAACTAATGGAATGAAAACAACCTCAGAAAAAGAGGAATCACATTTCATTGTAGTTGAAGCATTATAATTTCAAAAGAAGTGAAAGTGTACTTGTAATGGTCAGGTTTTTAGGTTGCTTATATACCTAGTCTTAGACATGACTGTTGATTGAAGGTTGTACACATATATATAGGTACATACATCTATATCTATATCTACATTATATGGTTACATTAAAATTATTTTGCCACAGAGTTTTCTGCAAGTATAATGCACAAGTACACTGCAGGGTAAGTTCACATCAATAAGCTGAACATATCACTGACATATTCTCAATTTCAGATTTAGCAGTTATTGCTTTTTTAGTAGAAGCAGAATGAGTAGCTAATTTAGGAAGTTATTTTCTGGCCAAAATTTATGGGAGATTTCATTGCCTATTCAAATAAAGACAATAATATCAATCAAAATGAAAATTTTAATTCCATAAATTAAGCTTTGCTAACTACAAAGTCAAGACCAGTGAAGTTGTTCCACAGCTTGGTGAAGCACGAGGTACTTCACCCTGTAATTGAATTGAATGCTGATTGCTTCAAGGAATTTTCTAGCTGTTTTATGGAGAGGATTAACAAGAATCTCATGGGACTGACCCTTCCCGTAACAGAACAACACTGAAATAATCTTCTGCGGGCTGAAGTGCTTACTGAGTTTGAGTTATGCAATGAACTTAGATGACCTACAGGACCTCATTGCAGGTCACCTCTTAGATTGTTAAGTGTCTCCCAGTGGGACAATAAGATTTCAGTTTGCCTTAAATAAATTATCAATTGTTGTCCAAAAAACCAATTCAGCCACTCTGAAATTCTAAAATTTATTTCCTGACAAAGCAAAATGTACTCTGGTGGATGACAGAGGCTTCTGATAAAGTAACTCTGAGTCCATTAAAAGTCTTCTGAACCTGTTTAACTTGGTTTCCAGTCTAAGTGTGGCCTGACAGCTACACTAGTTCCTGTGGCTGATGAGGAACTCCAGTCAGTGCAGAAAGCTTTTTCAAAGGTGCCTTCATTTAGCTCTGCCAGCACCTTTTCTGACCATCGCACTGAGCATGATGTTTTTCTGACTCACCTGTAGACCTAGGCTGGGGCTGATGGATTTGCACTTGTTTGGTTCCACTCTTTCCTCTCAGAGAAATCCCAGAGGATGGCATAGGGCAATTGCTCATCAGCCCCGAGGGCTCTGTCTCATGCAGGATTCCACAAGGTTTCATCCTGTCATCTCTCCTTTCAACATGTATATGAGGCCACTGAGGAGATAATGAGATAATTTGGGCTGTGGTGTCATCAGCACGCAGATGATACACAGTCCTACTCTCCTGTCAGACCAGGATGGTGCAGTGATTTTGTGCTTCCAGTACCTGGCTGAAATAGGGATATGATGGCAGCTTAATCCCAGGGAGACAGGTGCTATGTTGGACAAGTAAAAGGGAAGCATTCAGAAGATATTATCTACCCTTATTATTCAGTTCCACCTCTTGTGAAAGAGGTTTTCAGTCTCAGATTTCTCCAAAGTCTGGTTCTGGGTTTTCAAATTGGCTCAGTGGTCATAATGACTATTTGTCACTTGTGTTTGAGTCAGTGGCAATAATTTCTACTAGTGTAAAGCTTGCCATGCCAGTCCAGGTCTCTTCCAGAACGTATTACTGCAGTCCAGTGTCCCTGGACAATGGCTACAAATGACTGCCAGGTGTTTAATAAGTGCTGATAGCAATTTATAGTACTTCACCCATGTAGCTGTTGCTGAGCAAATAATGAATATATATCTGATTTAGAATGATATCCAATGCAACATTTTAATGGTTCTGTATGTTATTTGTCTTTCAGCAGAGATGATCCTGATTGCACTGAAGTCAGTCACCTGAGATATTGTGCTCTCAGTCACTGGATGTGAAAGTTCATTCACCTGTTAAATCATTTTTGATTCTAGATCTCAATTTATTCTCTGTTCATCAAAGGAAGATCAAGTCTGATGATCTTCAGGCATGGTGAAAGGAAGCGATGATGATATGTAAATAATACTTTGGAATATTAATCTATCTGGATTAAAATACAGTATATAACACCATATAGTTTAATTTGAAATAAACGGTCCACTTTACAGAGACATTTTGGAAAATCAACCTTTTTTTACCTGAGATTTACCTGAGTGTACATTATTCACTGTAAAAATTTACACTAGTTTTATAGTCTAATGTGATAGTATAAGCTTAATATAAAATTTGGCATGGCCTCAAATCATATTGAACAGAGAGAGACTATTTGTAATAATTTAATACCAATGGTTTCTACTGATCCAGAAATACTATTATACTCATATTGTGCTACATAACATCAAAATTGTTATCATCCATTTCTCTATAATTACGTGGTTTCATCTGGCAGTCTAGGATATTATCTCAATCTAAAAGGCAGCTGGAAGTGCTTGTTACTTTGCTGGCTTATACAAAAGTCTAAGTAATCTAAATCAGGTGAACTAAACTGTTTAGTACTACAATTAGCTAAAGTGTAGTTGGTTCAAAATGCAAACATTAATATTAATATATTAAAATATCTGTATACATGACATGTTAAAGTAATATTTAGGGGAGGACAATGAAAAATTATTAAAAAGACATGAATATTCCATAATCTGACATTTTTTCCTTGAGAATGAAGAAAATACTTTTTTTCAGAGGAGTCAATAATTTTATAATGTGAATGTTCTCTCTTTCTATTGATGAGTGAAAATGAACTACATTTATAGTGTATCTATACAGCAAATTGCTATAAAATAAATGACATGTAGGAGTTTCAAAAAAAATTTTTATACAACTTTATATTTTCATCAAAAATAAAATATTCCATAACTCAAATTTGTAATTTAAGCCCTGATCTTCGACTGAATATCTACGGAGTGATAGTGAAACTTCTGAAATCATATTCCTGCATTTGTACTTGTGCAATGGTCAGCTTTACATACATTTCTAATCTTTCTGTTCTTCATTTCTTGAATGATCCAAAATAAGAAATTAATACCTCAGAAGCAAGGTTCATTACCAAATAGATACTGCTTGAGCTGCAATCAAAAATAAAGATAGATATCTTGTTTCTAATGTTTTATTGTTCAAAAATGATTTTCAAAATGCTAGACAGTTAAATTTCTTTTTTCCACTTTTTCTGTTTTTGTCTTTTCATATCTTTTTTCCTGTGAAAGGCAGGGGATTTTGTGGGGTTTTGTTCTGTTTTGCTGGTTTTTTCTAACAGTTTCTTCCATTAGAAAATATCCTCAAATATATACTTAGATGGTTTCCAAGAGGGCATTTAATTATAATTCATACCTCAACTTCAAGTAAACTGTACACTTACACACACGCAAGTTAGCCATACAAGTCTATACATCCACATACAGTGCTCAAGGGAGTACAGGATGACAGAAGTTCCCAATTTCCCAACTGCATATCTGCAGAATGTAATGTGCAAAAGTTAGAAAAACATTTCCTTTTATGAGCTGCCACAGCTGCTGCTGCTTTTCCCAGGCAACATTAAAAACTCTGAGGTTACACTATTACAAAATGTGACATGACAATAGAGACTACATCACTGAGTTTACATTGTATAAAAGTTACTTGGGATATAAATCCCAAAGCTTTTACTTTGATTTACCAAGAATGCCCACATTCTTTTGTTTATTGTAGCCTGAGGAACAGGCTATGCAACTTTAGAATCTTTTGAACTTGTCTCCCCCTGGAAAGGAAAAAAAAAAAAATCACTGGGATGGGATTTACTTTGGGGTTGTTCCAAAGCTGTTATAAATTACCATCCCAAATATCAAAGGCTTTTGATATTAAACTATTAGGAATATTCTCTGAACTACATACATACACTGACATAACTGCATTTTTTTAGAAAGTAATTAAAAATACTTTAAGGAAAACTAAATTTATTAAAATTTGGAAAAAAAATTAAACCATAAACCATTCTGGTAAAGAAGGGATCCTAAATATCTTTTCATTTTTCATATTAAATTATTGCGGTAATTTTGTTTTGCACTGTTGTTAAGATAACAATTAAAAGAAAGATGAAAATACGGACTTTCTACACATCCTGCTGATAAAGAAGCATCCACAATATTTCAGTACTGATTAACTTCTTCCTGTAAGATCATGCCATTGAGGGGAAGTTATATGTAAGCAATTTGCTTACCTCAATTCTAAAAAGAAGCATTCTAAGACATAATGAATTAAGTTTATCCTGGCGCAAACAGATTGTAGAGGGAACTTAGCAAATAATAAACTCATGTTAATGTTTACAGTAACTTCATGTAAACAGACCAAGAACAGTTACACTGTGTTTGAGAGAAGCCCAATCAGGACATAGTATCAACTGTATGTGGTTACGCCTAGCAGCCCTTGGTCTCTCCTTGCCTCTTGGGAAGGATGCGGGTCCAGTACATTAATAAAATCAGATTTCAAGTTACCATCTTAAACCAATGCCACCTTCTTCAAAGAAACTATAACCAGGCTAAGTACAAGAACAACTATTTGCAAGGGTGACAAGCAGCTATGTTCTATATATTCTTGACACTACTTTCAGCAATACTGTGCGTTTCATCCTGAAGTTTTCAGCAGTGCACACCTAGTTTCTTCCACAGTTGACACTTATATCTAACCACGTGTGAAGGTGATACCAAAACAGAAATAATCTCAGAGAAGCCTAAAAAAAAAAAAAACTAGGAAGGAATGGTCAATAAATTCTCAAACTGGGAATCATCAATATATTATGTGAAATATTAGTGATCTTCAAGGTCAATGTTTTCCCTGGCCACGATCATAACAATATGAGCTATACAAAGCTAAATGTATGAAATGGACATACACCCCGAACACATTGAAGCACATCAATAAGAAAAAAAAAAGGACATAGTAATTGTTTTAAATGGCTTCTGTTTTTAACATTGCTTATTCACTGCCCTCTGAGTGCCTGTAAAAATCAGGGAGCAGGTCATTCACCAGCAAAAGCAATTATAAAATGCAAATGACTGAGCATTTATTGTCAAGATTGGCTAGATAAAAAAGGTCTGCTTCATAACATGTTTCCAAGCAGATGACATAATTAGATGTTTCTATTATAAACAATAGGAAAGAATATAAGCCTTCAGCATTTTTCAGAAAGGCTGCAATTAAAAAATAAGTGAGCATTGTGACATAAATTCTATTAAAAAGTAACAATTAAATTTCCCTCTGAGAAATTAGAAGGCACCATCTTGTGGTTACTCTGCAGGAATGCAGTCAGAACAGCCTCTGGCCTCCCATCTCTTCCTACCCCTTCCCAATGTCAATCACAATGTCAAAATTCTGCCATAGACAAGCACAATGCCTTGTTGTTCCCAGTACTCCCTCTGAAAACAATCAGTGAGTCTATGTACTAGGTGGGACTACAGGAGTTATTTAGCTCAAAATACACCCCAGGTTATCACATTACTCAAACGTGTGTTTGAGATAGACAGTAAATTCAGAATTATTGGCAATTGTAGGAAAACTACACTTAATTTCTAATAAGTTTAAGATCAAATGCTACCATAACATAAAGTCTCTGCAGCTCAGTAAATCTGCATGAATTTTTGAGCAAGCTAAGATCAGAAATTTCTATGTCTGTTATCCCTACATTATCCAAACCAAAACATGGTTTGTGCATTTTGCAGATGGTGTTTGAAATTTTTGTAAACAATTTATTTTGGACAAGAGTCAACCAGTTAAGTTTGTGACATCTTCAAAGACATAGTTAGTCTCACATACAGGTCACAGTTCAGTATTCAGAATTTCTTGTTCAATAGAATCTGTAATTGTAAACACTGTTTTGCATGTAACAAATGTATATTCAAAGCTACTGATGTCTACTTTGGTCCCAGTCCTGATAACCATTTCACTCCTTGTAACTTGTGAGAGAAACTATCCAGACTGATCTTCCTCAACTCAACTGTGTAGCTGAGCAGTGAATTATTTACCTTGGAAAGTTCAATTTTTTTTTCTTCCTTGGGAAATGTATGTAAAATATAAACCAGTATCAATTGAGTTATTGTTTTTATTGCTTTTATAATCAATTATAAATAAATAACTATTTCAGAGAGGCTACTTTAGCTGATGTTTAGGTTACAATTTGATCTTATAACTCCAGAAATACTTTGTTGGTGCTACTGTTTCAGTACGCTCTAAGATTTAATCTTGCATTTTGTATGATAGGAATTCTATGACCAGATCTCCCCTAGCGAAACAAACAGCTAAGGTATGCTGACATGTGTCTCACTTCACATTTTTTGAAGTACTTAACAGTTTAAAATTAATAAAACGTCCATCTGCTATTTTTTCACAAGCAGACCTAGTTCTGACCTGCTTATGGCTCAAAAAGTTTTGAATGGCTATAAATGACAGCATAATTGAATCCATATATTATTCTTTTCACATTTATCAGATCTGGATTTTCTATAAAATATTTAGTAAATTAGGACATTCGTTTTTCAAACAAACTAGCCCCATAGTAAGTGTCAGTGACTGATAGTCTATCTGTGATAACATCCAGGCTTATCTTTGCTTTTGAAAGGTGTCAATAAAAGAGGAATTCCTCTGTGTCTGGAAAGTGTTGTGGTGGCATGAATTAATGTGTGATATTCTGCTTATTGACATCTGTTTCCCAGAAAGATTACAGCTCGTGTCACATGTTTCCTTTGGATTTTTCAGCACATCAAGAGCATGGACGTTCTGAAACACATTGGTTACAAGAGGCAACAACATTTTAGCAAATAACACAATTTTGTCTGCTGCTTTTCTGAGCTCGATTCCTTTCAAGATTTCACTCCTCAAACTAGGTTCACACCAGCTAAAGTCTCTGTTTAGATGTGCGCTCCAGGAGCAAGGTGAGATCAAAAATGCTAAAAAAACATATCTAGATTATACACTTTAAATCTGCATTGCCTCCCCAACTAGAAGTGCAATATTAATATACCCATTTATATCCCAGGATACTCCATATATTCAGCAGCCGAAATTACCTGATTTCTTTTGTTTCCTTGGTTGTTAATATGAACTTTGATCTTCCTTGTCTCCAAATGTTGACAAGGAGTATACAAATGCCAGAATGATACTCTGATTCTAAAGCGATGGAACTATAAACGTTACTAAAAACAGGTGCCTCCTCTTTCCCTGTAGGATAGCCAAGACAGTGTTACTTGCAGGTTTTACTCATCCCAGCAAAGGAGATGTAGGGATTGGAGACAGATGACAGCACTGGCTGCAGCTAGCCCCACTCCAAGACAAAATGTATTTGGCACATTTGGAGAAGATGGAAGATGTTTGCTGAAGGTCTGTGGCTGCTGGGAGAAGAGTGGATGAGGGGATGCTGCGGTAGGCCATGTTTACGGATAGTGGCATTATTTTCCTGTGAATTTCATTCCATAAGTAAAGTTTTACTGAAATTTTACTGGTCTCCTGACATCATGGTATGTGGGTGTAGTGGGGAGGGCAGGGAAGGTAAGAGATTCACAGGAAGGAGGAAAGAGAGGAGAGGGACCTGACTCTTTCAACTGCTTCAGATTCACTCCTAGCTTTTTCAGGTATCTCAATACTTGACGACACGATGAGACCTTTCTGGCACAAGTACTGTTAAAAGGTCAGATACCTCCAGTCATCGCTACCTCTATCCACCATTAACAAACAAAAATAAAAAAGAAGGAAACAAAAAAAACCCAAACCCAAGAAACAAAACTACAAAACCATAGAGCTTAGAGAAACAAGTCCTTAATTAGGAAGTTTATGTTTCTTTCCTCACACAACTTGCAACATGCTATTATTGTCACATAAGATATGCATACACACCCTGCAAAATACTGAACTCATGTTACAAGATTGTTATCAAAACAGTCCTATTTTTCTAAGCGAGTGTTTGTTAAAAATCCAGAAAAGCTAAACGAAATTATGCTGATGTCCATTTGAAATCCATATCCACTTTAGGAGTGGACAAAAATTATTGAGACTTACATGGGTTACTTAAGTAACTGGTATCTTTTTCCTCACAAATTCATTTCAGAAACATAATATTCCAATAGTATCATAACAGAAAGGAATCAGCCTGTACTATCATAAAGAAGAGGATCTAAACAGCCTTTTAACAATTTAATAAAATGTACCCATGTTCAAACTGTGTTTAGGACCTTGTGACCTCGCACTGCCTTTGTGTTTAGTAGAAAAAAATCCTTCTTTAACAATAAAATTATAACAGGACACTTGTATACCAAAAGGTTGCCTCAAAAGAAGTTAAAACAAATTGTAGATTTTTTTAGTAATAGTTCTAATTCCAAAAATTCACCAGTAGCATCTGGAAAAATACGGATATAAATATAGCTCTTGGATTTACTACTGATTTTATTAAATTAAACTACTAACCAGAACTAGAGAAATTGCCAAAGGTCACAAGCTCCTTAAAAGAAGAAGAAGAAAGGAAGAAAAAGACTTAGCAAAATGCGGAAGTTTCTCTCAAGTTTTAAAATTCAGAATATGTAATAACAATAAAATATATAGTTTAAACATGGGCACATATATAAAGATTTATGTATTTATTATGCAAAAATGATAATTCCAACTAAGAATTTCACAAGATATTACTAGTGTTGGCACAATACAGTATTCTGTTTGTATAAATTGCAAGTACAGAACAAATTAACACTAGATTTTTCAAAACTGACTCATTTTGATATTACAGGACATCATATCAGCAGTAAACCCATCAAAAAAAATCATGCTGATATAATCTTTTCCAGATGCTACCAAGACCACTTTGCAAGTATAAACTTCTGGAAAGAACATTTCTATAAAGACATTTATAGATTTTGACTTAGACAACTACAGACAGTTTGCCTGTTGAAAATCAGAATTATCTGTAGAAGATTACTTTTTTTCCCATTACAGTTTCGGATTTCTTCTTCATCCATAAAATTAACTGCAGTGAACTTCCAGGAGTAAAAAGCTGTCTTTTTTCAGGCTTGAATAAGAGGAGAAATAGTCACTTGTCCTGAAATCTGGCTACAATTAAACACATTGAAGACAAATTAAAAGCTGTAAATGTAAAACTTTGGGTACTTTGTTGTGATCCTTTGTTAAACGAATACTGTACTATACAATAAAAAATCAGTATGCGTCACCTACCAAATGCTTAAAGTATTATTTAAATAGACCATAAATATAAAATAAAATAGGAAAAGACAATATTTACCTTTTCCAGCTGGGCATTTTTTTTTGATTTGTACAAAAATTCCCCCACTGCCACAAAGACAGAAAGCACCAATCCTGCTGCCAGCACAATGAAGATTCCTCCAATATTCTGAACTCCCAAAGCACTGGCCTCTTTACTTTCCTCCTCTGGGCAGCCATTGCCTCTCCACCATTTCTCTTTCATCATGTGGAGCTTGCCCTCTTCTTGCAGCTGAAGAATTGCTATAGTGATCTTGTCTCTATATGGAGAACCTAAAGAGGCCAGAGGGAACATATACTGCATGGGGTATATTTTAAGGAAAGTTATTTCTTCCTGATAAGAATAAAATATAGTATAATGTCACAGGAAAAACTATATCCTCTATAACCATAACATTTATCAAAAAGCCATTTACATCTCATCACAGTAACAATGGTCACATAAATACAAACGCACATGTGCACACACATATAAATATATGTACATAAAATTTGATCCAGCTGGTGTTGCCTGTAAGCCAGGCAACTTGATGCAACAGCTCCAATCATACTTAGTCCAATGGTCTCAAACATCTTCATGCCCAACTGTTATATCCAGCCAAACAGTATTCATCTTTCAGTTTCTATCAGGCTTTTAGTTACTCCGCAGTAGATTTAGTCTAATATAAATAAATCTACAGGCTGTTGCTTCATAGCTTCTTGTGATAAAGCTAATCCAAGGTCTGATGTGTAATGAACAGTTTATACTATTACTTTATTAAAAGAAGAAACAATAATTTATGCTTCAGGACCAAACCACAAAAGTCTCTATTTGACAGTGTGTCAGGCAATTAAGATACCTTCTAAGCACACACTTATTAACAGTACCAGGTAGTAATGCATTCAGAAAGATAAGGTTAAGTGTGTTTGGATGATAGAGATGTAAATTTTCATATTTTAATGTATTTATTTCTCATAATTCAGTATTTTAAAATGACACGCTAATCTGGTAGCTTTTGAACATTTCAGTATTTCGAAGGATCGTTCAAAGGGTAGTGTCATATCTTTGCATGTCATCTGCTCTTTTTTTCTTTATATAGTGCATAATGACTTTTCAGTATTTTAAAAACTACATTAATTAATTTATAATGCCAATGGAGAAAGCCTTTCTTTTCTGAATTTTAGAGAGTAAATCACGTCAGTTAGAAGTGCTTTCTATGTTAAGGTTTGTGTAATGTTTAAGGAGAGAGCAAGTCCTCATTTTTCTTCTCCTCCTTCAAAAATAGGAACAAAAGACTCTTCATTAAGTGGTTAAGCAATCCCGGGAAAAATAAAGAGTAGATGAAAAGGCCTGACATCTCCTCTTTCATGTGATATGAATGCCATTCTACAAAGAATCCCTCCTCTTTTTCTTTCTGTCATAATAATGCTACTTACTAGCTACAAATTTTACAGTGTTTCCTTTGGCTGAGTAATAAAATGCATTTTCATTAACTTGATACATTAAAAAAAAATACCTCAGCATCCTTTAGAGAGATGCTGCTCATTTGACTGTACTGTCATCAACTGCAAAGCAGCTGAACAAATGCACAGAAAAGAAATTTTATACTCTTTACACTCTTGGAAAACACATATTTTCTTTTGGAATTTCTTTCACTTTATTCTTTATTTCTTCGATTTCTTCTTACACAGCTAGAGCTTATCATGAGAATAAAGCCAATAGCAAAGAGTTGTTGTGCCAGCATGGAAGTAAGACATAGAAAGGACCATTAATTACAAAATACTCTGGACTTTTCCTCTATTCCAGAATAAAAGGTGGGAAAAACTCCCTCAAAGTATTTAAGCTGCAATAACTTGTGCTCTTATCATCTGTGCTTAGAAAAGAATGATGTTCTGTACTAGGTGCTAAATTGTGTTTACACAGGACTATAGAAAGTAGAAGAAAGTAGATCAGTAGGAACAGAAAAACTCTTTTCTTCTGTTTTGTACATGCAGGGGCCTAGATGACACCATTTCAGACCATCCAGATTACGCTGAAACTCTGCAAAACTGTGTACTTGACACATTTCTTCAGTTAGATGGAAGAAGGAAAACAATCAGCCAAAAAGAGCCGTGGAAGCATAAGTGAATACTATAATCTTTTGGGGATATTTTCATCGTTATGCTGCCTATTAAATATTTAACAACAACAACTTAAATAACATTAGATTCTGAGAAATAATTTTGGACACAATTTAAGCCATCTTCTGATCTGACAGGCTGTTATCTAATTAAACTGATTTGCATTTCATTTCCACACTTTCTGTTGTTTAAAATATAGGCAGTACCAACAATTCTTCATGTTTTATTTATATATTCTAAGGACTAGATTTGTACACATACAGTTCTAGTCCATTTGAAGCACTTAAAAATGAATTAACTGAGGAATTCACAGATAGAAACCATAAAGCACAGGATAATCCTATCTACAATTAGTTAAGTTTACAAGGATTGCATTAAAGCATGCAGTTAAGTCACTCAGTTCAACAATATCACTTACTGCTGGTGAGTTGCAAAATTTTGCACAAATAGTTGAGTGGACAGATTACAGGGTCTTTTCTGTTTCTACTGCAATATTTGTATTTGTTATACCTCATTATCTTGTCTTAAAAATAGTAATCTTACAAGGATCAATATGTACTGCAATATCTGTATTTACTATACCTTATTAGATTGTCTTAAACATTGTAATCTCACAAGTCAAGACCAACATGGGATGACCAGCACTGCATAATGCTGCTGTTAAATTAAACATCTAAAATTTTACACCCATGAAAAAGCTAGTATTTAATGATGTAGTTCTATTTCTGAATGACTTACAATGATCTAAATTCACTGATTCACATTTTGCAATGAGTACACCTAATTGATATTTGAAGAAGAGTGATTTTTAATGCTGCTTATGTCATTTCAAGTAGTTATTAGAAGAACAAAAGAAGCACAGCAATGATATTATTTCCTAAGGTTTTATTTGCTCCTAGAGTTTTTTCTGATACAAGCTGGCTGTAAAAAAAGACACAGCAATGGAAAATCCATCCAGAAGCACCTGAATCAGCTAAAAGTATCATGGTCTGATCTGTGGATGATAAGGTTAGCATACAAAAAGAAGAGAAAATAAATAGAGAACGTCAACAAGGCATTCAGATGACACTCTGGATGTTAAAATTGTTTTCCTTGCAGAAATAAAAAATTTCAGCAAGTAAATGTAAAATATTTTTTATGTTTACTGGTAATTTTCACTATCACTTCTATGACATGACTGAAAAATGAATCAAGCCCTTCCATGAGATGTTGCAAGAAGGCCATGTCCTGTTTTTTTACATTTTTAAAAATAAATTTTTAAAATCCATTTCATTTAACAGAATTTACTGTTCAAGAGAAAAAAATAAAACAGAAAGAGAAACTTAAGACTCCCAGACAATGTACACAAATGCATTTGCAAAGCACACACAGTATGTAAAAGCATAAAGTAATAAAACAGAAGAAAAAAAAGATAATAAAATTCTACTATGCGAAGAAACATGAACTTCACATCTCAACCTTCAGTAAGAAGACATGCAGTTAAAAAGAATCTTACCAGTCTGTGCATGCAGGGAAGACTATGAAGGCACAGACACAGCGATATTTAAAACTCCATCCCAAAATCAGAGGAAAAGATGAGTATAAAATCTTCCATTGAGTGCAGAGAAAGGCAGAAGTCCAGTGCAGAAATAGCTGACTTTTTCTTCCCTCCCTTTTCCTGGTTCCTACTGGTTTCATTTCTCTATCAACTGATGAGCTATTCCCATGACAAAGTGTGACTGGAGTGCCTACATAACATATTCTATACATTATTTGCTGATCCCACCCTAGCTGCTTTTTGCAGGAATGAGAATCTCTGTCAGAAGAAGAATTTTAAGACCTTCTGTTACAGATTATAGAGATCTTAGTGCCTTCCTATGACTAATAAATTCAATAAGGGATGCAATGATTTCTATTTGTAGTTACCTCCTTATAAAAATTCAAAATAAAAATGAAAATGTGCATAAAATTCTATTGTCCTAAGCATCTGTACAAAACTAAGATTACAAAGTCTCAGAAATACTGCCCAAGTTATACATAGAGAAGTTTTCTGCCCTGAAGTCTCAATATATAAAAATGTATGCACATAATGATATGTTTAGTCATAAATTATGAACACATAAGCTTTATGTATTGAGACTTTGTAGCATACAGATTAGTATGTTGAAATCATGCTAATCCGGCTGGTCTTGAAAGCGTTTCCTACTAGATTATAATTTAGCAAAATCTCCTGCCTAGTTACTCTTAGTCTGTTTTACTCATTGCATCAAATACAAAAGGAGTCAGAGAATATTGAGACCTGTAGACCTGAATTTGGCCCTAAGTAAAAAGGAATAGCAGCATTCCCTAACTCCTTAAATATGAAAATATTAAACCAGGAAATTCTTTGTTTCATCATTCCAGGTGCAATTTACCAAAATCGGTAAATTACTATGAATAGTCTGGTATTTTGAAAGTTGGTGCTCATGGAATATAGTTACATGATAGTTTTGATTTTCTAGACGGAAAAATCCATTCTGAACACTCCTACACTACTGATAATGTCTTTTGTTCCAGTTGTTTTTTCTTTTGTTATTAAGAACCCTAAGACTATTCTACTTATCTTGCAACACTATTTCATACTCGGCCTAAGCAAAAGAGAGAAGTAGTTAGGAATACATGACCGCATTCAGAACCTAGGTACAAAATTTGGATCATCAAGGGCTTCTTCTACTACCGCAGTATTTATTGGAAGAAGAAAGTCACATGTAACAGGAAAGATATTCCTTTAATATCTAGGTGTTGAAGCTGTATGTGACTAGTTTATACTGGACAAAGCACCAATTCAAGTTCTGGTTTTAGCAGTTGAAAGGAAGAAGCACCAAACACAACATAGAGGTGTTTGTTTGGTTTTTTTTTTGTTTTAGTGGGGTTTTTCTTCAGCATGAGCCCATTCCCATTGTAGTTACACTAGACTGATCTATCTATCCTAAAGCTAGCTCGGGTACATATAGGTAAGCTGCATTCATGGTCTCACTCCAGCATAGGTATATCTGAAATTTCCAGAAGAATGCTGGCTAACACTATTTATACGACTGGGAACGGGTGGAATCATTTAAGTCTTGGCATACCCCAGAGCTGTACTTATCCCATAGCTTAACACCATCAAGAACTGCAGACTAAATGTTTTGCCATGGAACTGACAGCATGCCTAGTTAAAACATATTCAAAAGTTTTGTTTGTTATATTGTTCTGTTATCTCCGTCCATCATTTACTAGGATGAAACTTTCCTTTCATTTTTACAAGACCAAATTTAGTCCAGGCCTTTAAAACAGACATCCCTGCTAGGGGATAACTGACGATACAGTATGTGGAGTTCAGTTTCTCTTAAGTGTCACGCATACTGGAGTCATAGGCATGGTGGTGCCCAGCGACAGGACAAGGGGCAATGGGCACAAACTGGAGCACAGGACGTTCCACCTAAACATGAGGAAGAACTTCTTTACTGTAAGGGTAACAGCACTGTAACAGGCTGCCCAGGGGGGTTGTGGAATCTCCTTCTCTGGAGATATTCAAAACCCGCCTGGATGCGTTCCTGTGCACCCTGCTCTAGGCAAATCTGCTTTAGCAGGGGGGTTGGACTAGACGATCTCCAGAGGTCCCTTCCAACCCCTGGCATTCTGTGATTCTGTGACAGAAACAAGGTGGAAGGGATTTAATTTACACATAATTGTGGAGTAGATGTTTAGATATGAGGAACCATGGAAAACCTACTTCCTATAGCCTTACGCATCACAGGGCCTGAAACAACTTCCAGGAATCTGTAGCATAGTCAGCACTCAGTAATAAAGACTGACAGCCACAGTTAAAACATGCCTTTTCTATAACATAGAAAATGAATAGGCAACTCAGGGGCACTAGGTATAGGAGAAACACTTTAGCTCCACAGAAATGTTTTCCTTTTAAAAGTCACAGACAGCTCTGCCTCCTAACTCCATCAACCCTCTCTAATTGGGATAGGAGGGAAGAGACAGAAGGGTCAACATAGCTTGGTTCATTCTTCTTGTCTGTGGATTCAGAAGTCACCAAGCAATACATGAAGAAAGAAGAGGGATTCTGTCAGTTTCCAGTCCTTGGCTCCACTTCTGAAATCAGCTCATTTCCACATAAGGAAAGATCACTGAGGACTTTCCAGGTCACAGAGTAATGTCATTGCTGTAGCTGGAGATCTGATGGGTTAGAATTCTTGGGCAATCACAGGAAGCAAGCAACGCCCCACAGTGGGGAGAAGAGCAATACATAAAAAGAAAAGGCAACAGTTCCTGCAAACTTGAAACAGGAGTAGATCCTCCTTTATCTCAAAATCTGGACTTCAGTTTAACTCCAAGTAAATGACCAAGGCTCATCAAGAAAAAAGAAAAAAGCCACTGATGAAAAGATGTTCTCAGTAGCAAAATTAGCCACTTGCATAAGAAGTAGCAATTGGCCAGGTATTCTTAAGATTATGGAACAAATCTGAGATCATCGCATTACACCAGGAGATGGATGTGGATTCTAAATGCAGCTGTGATAACAGGCTTTCTTTACATTTATATACATTTCCTATTCATTTATGATTAATTTCTTAAAATATGAAATAAATTTAAATATTAATAAAAAGTATACTTGTTGCTCCTGTACAAGCTCTCCTACTTACTGACTTTTAGCTCATGGATTTTAGACTTTTGGGCATGAATAAGCCTTTTTCAAAGTTCTTTGTCCACATGTTGTGGACAATATTGGGAATAAATAATAAAGAGGCAGGTCTAATATAAGAAATACTTGCAACTTTAACATATCTATATTGTATATACATTCTTGTCTTTCTGTTTAAATACATAATTTCACTTTTTACTGCTGTTTTCCAAAGGATGTATCAGAATAAAATATTTATCAGGATGGGCTAATGTTTCTGATGAAACAAAACATGTTTCCTGATTCTGACTGTTAACCCCAACACTTCATGCTACATTATGATTATCATATTGTAATATTAGACATATTGTAAACATGAAATATTCATTAAGTTGCAGTTAATACAGAGGAAAATCCTCAGCAGATGTTTACAGCAGCCTAAGCTACACCATATCTAATTAAAACTGCTAGCATTCAAAACAAAATCTGAAACAATGCTGTTCACTATTCCTTTATATATATATACACACACACACACACATATATATATATTTTCACCTTTGAGCTACATGTATGGCTTGGAAAAGAGAAGTTGCTGCTAAGAGGCAGGAAACATTTTAAAACAGTAATTTATGCCAAATGTAATCAAAACCCTTCCACAAGTGCTGTGTTCTCTAATTGTTTTCACTTCTTCCCAGTCATAACCATTTCCAAATCATACTAATTTTTGGTCATTTCTTTATAGAACCGTAATTAAAAAGTTCATGAAGGTTTATAAAACTGTAATGTAACCAATAGGGATCATGTAGCTGAGATTTATTTCATCTTAAATTTCTTATAATTTTCCAGCTGTAAGTATGCAACATAATCAATAGAAAAATTAGATTAATACACGGGAGATTTAGTACTACAATAGCCATTCATTAATTCTTGTGTTTCTAAATACTTATTGTTTTACGACTGGGAAGGGGACATCCTTGAACATATTAATTTGTAACTAGCTTAAAACATATCTATCCTCCATGGTGAGCAAGTTAAAAAAAAAAAGCATGTATAATGGTTGCCTATAGTTAATAATTTAAATAAGATATGATGGTAACAGGTTTAATTAATATACACGATTTTTCTTCATTTTTGTAGTACCGACATAAACTGAACAGAATGAGGAAGGCCTTTTACTTTTTAGATTATTTTAAATACTCATATCATTATTACATTTTTAATTTTAACATGCATGTTCTATTTTTTCTTTTGTTTTCTTTTTTCTAACACAGTTTAGTTTTCTCAGCCCCTCCTCAAGCTATCATTGTAAACAGCTCTAAAGCACAGCTCTTAGATTAGATATTCAATTCAAACAAATTAAAGTTAGTAACTTTTTTCATAGACTTTTCATGCATTGTAATATCACAGACAGCTTGAAAAGATCATAGCCATAATACACTATTATCTCTCTATTCACGTTGATCTGTGCAGTTGCAGAACGGGAAGATACCTTTGTTGAAACCTGTACTGAGAAAATCAGTGATATTAATTTTACCACAGTTAAAAGTATTTCATATTTATACAGTGCTTTTTTTTTTTTCAATTCTCCTTGCAAATCTGTATCACTCACTTATGAATGGTTTGCAAATACAGCCTCCTTTGCAGGCAATATTTGTCTAACACTACCCAGCAATAAATACCTGAATTATGGAAGTCTAAGGAAATGCTACCTGCCGTTCTACTATACGTGAAGATCTCAGGCAGGCAGAAAAGAGTATATTGAAAGACAAGAAAAGTGTAAGGTCATAACAAACATGTCCAGACCTGAAAACCCAGTTCATGCTTTTGCAGAACACTCCACCTCTGCCAAGGTATAAGAGAAATTTTGTAAACAATGTATGTCAGTGTTTTGCCATTATCTGTTTCATCATCGGTGAGGTATGAAGTGGCCTTGGGTACATATAACTGCAATGCCATCTTAAATCTGGGCAATCTTCATTTAAGTTATAAAAAGAATAATAAACTTAGAACTTTGGAGCTGTCAGAATTCATACAAAGTCTCACATTACATTTACAGGTGATGATAAGTTTCAGCTGCTGCTGTTCTGTTAAGAGATGTTCCATATATTTCTAATCCCTCTGATAAGTAAGAGAAGCTGACTCTGAGGTTTTCCACGCAGATTTCTGTCTCCCAATTTGATTTTCGAGGTTAAAGTGATTACAAAGGCAAGGCAGTCAGTTCTTGGTTGATCTTTGTGAAAACGAGGCATCAGCTAACTGTTTACATCATATACATAGTGAGAATAGGAAGCCTCAACTATTCAGAGTGCTTAAAAACATAGGCTTTCAGTGTTTCATTCACTGTTCTGTTTGTCTATAAAGCACCATGACAGATTCAAAGCCATAGTGTTAGTCCTCTCAGATATCCTAGCCAACTTAGAGAATTCTGTCCTCAACAGTAGGGCTGGATGAGATAGTAAGAATTCAGATTTAGGTCTGAATTCTGTAGTTAAGAGTTTGAAGTACTTTCATCACAGGAATGCCATCCAGGGGGACCTTGACAGGCTTGAGAAGCGGGCCTGTGCAAACCGCCTGAAGTTCAACAAGGACAAGGGCTAGGTCCTGCACAAGGGCTGGGGCAATCCCAAGCACAGGTACAGGCTGGGTGGAGAATGGATTAAGAGCAGCCCTGAGGAGAAGGACTTAGGGGTGTTGGTGGATGAGAAGCTCAATATGAGCTGTTAATGTGTGCTTGCAGCCCAAAAAGCTGACCGTATCCTGGGCTGCATCAAAAGAAGCATGACCAGCAGGTCAAGGGAGGTTATTCTGCCCCTCTACTCTGCTCTTGTAAGACCTCATCTGCAGTACTGCATTTTAGAAAAGGTATTTAATACAAGCAAGTGTTTTCATTTCTTGTGGTTCTCTTGCTACTATAATGTTCTTTGATTCTTAGCTTAGACCTCCAAGAGAAAAGACAAAAAGAAGAAAAAATTGAAGAAGGACCAGTGTGATAGGGGATGAAAACTGTACCGCTAAAGTTCTGCAAAGTTTCAGATAGAATGAATGCAAGGCATGGCAAAAGAAGTTCTTTAAAATACGGAAAACTCACTTTGACAGCTCCCACCTGCCCCGCAACTACTCACTTCTGTTAAATTACAACTGTTTTATTTCTGCCACTAATAGATACATAGCAGCTTTTTGCAACTATCACAAAACAGGGAAGGCTCTCAGAATTGCCTTCAGACTCAGTCTAACATCTGACTGTGCAGAAATCCCATTTCCTTTTCCACATCCCAGTTTGTTTGCTGTCACTGCATCCTTCATACTATGACTAGTGCTCATCCAGCCTCATTAGCAGCTATGTAGCTAAATACGAAGCAAATTAATTTTATGAAAAAAGATGAACAATATTCTACCAGTTTAGGTCGTTAAACCAGCTCATATATCTGTCAATTTTTGCAAAATGCAGCAGCCTTATGCCAGTTTAAAATGACAGTGAATCTTCAGTCTTACTTTCTTATTCAGGTATGTTATAGACAGAAATGTTATGTCTGGGGTTTTTTTCTTTTGTTTTGCTTTGTTTTGTTTTTTAAATAATTGATCTGGTTCCCAGAATCAGACAAATAAATCTTTACTAGCCCTGTTGGTTCTAATAGAAGTATATTAAAAATAGACAAACCGACTGAAAATCTGCGTGTGTTTGTGAACCTGTGCAGGCACAGTAAAGAGCACCACATAGAATGGAAGCATCAAGCATGCTAAAGACTCTCATGAAATACTTTATTGAAACAAGTCTGCCTTTTCCTGAAAATCTGTCCCCATAAAACAGCTGGAAAGGCAAGAGAGATCTTCATCTTCTAATCGAGAAGACAAAAAATTAACCAGAACTGAACATTGGCAGGAACTGAAATAATGTCATTGGCCTGATGACATTCCCTACTCTAAAACATATTGGGAATACTGAAGTAAGGTGTAGGCACTTAGCGATTAAAAGAAAACATTCCAAAGCACCCTTTTTAGAGAGTCTTGTAATCTTCTCTAAGAATAAAAGCAAAAATAGGGAAAGATAAAATAGAGATAGAGAAAGAGGAAAAGGACTGCATAAACAATGGCATCCAAGGAATAGAATAGAATAGAATAGAATAGAATAGAATAGAATAGAATAGAATAGAATAGGAGTATTTCAATTGGAAGGGAACTGCATTGATCATTTAGTCCAACTACCTGACCATTCCAGGGCTGACCAAAAGTTAAACTATGTTGTTAAGGGCATTGTCCAAATGCCTCTTAAACACTGACAGGCTTGGAGCATCAACCACCTCTCTAGGAAGTCTGTTCCAGTATCTGACCACCCTCTTGGTAAAGAAATGTTTCCTAATGTCCAGTCTGAACCTTCCTTGGCGCATCTTTGAACCATTCCCACATGTTCTGTCACTGGATACCAGGAAGAAGAGACCAGCACCTCCCTCTCCACTTCCCCTCCTCAGGAAGCTGTAGAGCACAATGAGGTCGCCCCCCAGCCTCCTTTTCTCCAAACTAGTCAAATCCAGTGTCCTCAGCCACTCCTCACAGGGCATACCTTCCAGTCCTTTCACCAGCTTTGTTGCCCTCCTCTGGATGCATTCAAGTACCTTCAGATCCTTCTTAAACTGTGGAGCCCAGAACTCACTATCATAATGATACTCATCTGTATCATAATCCTACTCCCTTCAGAAGAATCTACAACTGCAGGTTAACCATACTATACATTCTCATTCAATCAGAGCTTAAAGAATAGACTGGTCCCTACTTTGGTGGTGGATATAACACCTTACTATGAACAACTGTACCTTGAATTTTGAGATTCATTTTTAGGTAATTTCTGGAAAACAGAAGGCTTTCTATTCATACATCAATCTCTGTTAAACTGTACTTCATTTTACCACAGTTATAGGTAGCATCACGAGTAGGAAAAATTTCTAGCACCACTGTGTTCTAAATATGTAATAACAGATTAGATTTCTTTACTAGAAAACATTCAAGGCATTTGTGTAAAACAATAATTTGGATGTAGTTCATATTCTAATGTAGAAACTGCTTATTAAAAAAAGTTAATTCAGACATGTAGCTGTAAAATTCAAGGCTTTGGTCTTTTAAAAGTTAGACAAAACATAGGAGACAACATCCTACACATCTGCAGGATGACGAAGTGTTATTCTTACATTTAACAAGGCTTTTACTCCAATTTTATCTACTTTTATTCCAATTTTATCTACTTACAGGCAAGCTCCAAAAGTAAACTATTTTTTAGATTAATACAAAACCAGGCTGCAAACCTCTGTCTGGAATGACAAATGCAGCAAGGGAGGAGGCTGAAAGAATTCTAAGAGGAAAGTTAAAGCTATTTTGAGATAATCTTCACAGTATCTTTTTCCACTTTCTATCGCATATTTAGGAAAAAAGAATTATTTGTTTTTTAGTATTTTTACTACATTAAGTTTTAATCTTTGAAATTACAAGCATCTATTAAAAGATTTTGTTCTTAAGTGATTTATATTTCTCAACTCATTTAAAATTTTCTGTATTTGCAAACATGCATTTAAATAAAAATAGCAGGTAATTAAATCCTCTGTAAAATATCTGCATTAAGAACATGATCAGGTCAGTCAAAAAAAGTAATATTACAAAATGAAAACTTCTACTGTGAATATTTTTTCTAGGTCATTCCCTAGAGACAGAATAGGTAATATAAATCAGCTGAACTTATATAGTGTTATTGGCTACAACGTGATAATTAAGCGTTATACATTTGCTGATTAAACTACTTGTTTAAATTCTATTTGAATCCAGCAGCTGATCACTGGATTAGGAAGAACACTATTGTATTGCATTTATTAATGGCTTAGATAAATATAAATAATTCATGAAGTCATATTCCTAGCGACGATATGGTAAAGTAGATCATAAATTATTGCCTGAAACCCTTTTTTTCTGCAGTGAAATATTTAATTTAAGTGAGTGGAGTGTGAAATATTCTTTCTAGATTCTATGTCTGATGAAATTATATTAATACTACTGTCTTCAAGATGTGCTTACTCCAAACAACATTTTAATTACATGCTACATGGTTGACTGAAACTCAAAAAAAAAAAAAAAAAAAGGAAGCCAACCTCTCTTGGCTCTGATATGTCAAAAAAAAAAAAAAGAAAAAAAGATTTGAATGCCTATGTAAAAAAAAATGTTAAGATTAACTACACTGTGCAAAAGTATATCAATCTATTTCTATGCATAAGTGATCTGTATATTACATTCGTTGGCCAAATAGACTTTTTGGAAGTCATATGTGAGTGGTCAAAATTTTGAGAATCTTTAAGAACAAAATACTGTGAAAACCATTTTTTTTCTCTAAGAGATAAAAATGTTTTAAACAAAGACATTTTACTTTATATTTCATTAGAATTTACAGAAAAGAGAACTTCACTAAAAATGGAACCTCTGAATCAATAGAACATGAGAGCCCTGAAGTTTTGTTTCGTCCTTTGAACTTAAGTGAGTATACTGATATCTGGGGCCTGCAGACAATGCATGTCTGCTGGAAGGCTGTTTATTGTATTCATATACTTTTCTTTTTGACATGGGAAGTATAACTTATTTGTATCACAGTACCTGCCAGCTTTCTATTGTGAATATATAAATATACACTGTGCAGATATATTTTATGTACTTATATGAATAAATGTTGATATCTGAATATGTTTTGCTATTGCAAGTTATTGCAGCTTTGTATAATGGGTAGTTCTGTAACACTTAGCTTGGCAATGAAATGTTGGTAGCTTTATGCACTTGATATGTTGACACCAAAATGCAGTTTGATTTCATTCATATCCTGAGAGTTGTATTTCATTCCCATGTACAGTGAAGAGTTTCTATATAGTTGGGGGAGTGCACATTTCTTTTTAAACAATTTTTAAGTTAACAATTAAATATTAAAGATCTGAGCCTCAAACACTTTACGGCACTTTTCAGGGCATCTTGACAGTCCACCAGTATGGAAAGATCAGGGATACAAACCATGATATTCTGTAGTAGGAAAAGTCATAGTTTGATCGCAGCAAGGGAATAGTAGTAAGATAAAAAAACTAGTAAAAATGAAGAGTCATGTAACAGATTCAGCTCACTGTGTTTGCAGTTGTGATATTACTAGAATTAATAGCACAACTTATTTTCTTGTGATAACTGTACAGGAAGACAGGATTAAAAAGTAGGTATTTCACCTTTTTCTCAAACTGTTTTTTACATCTCCATTATCTGATATTATATGAACATCACTGCTATATACCTAAAGTCCCCTCTTAATCTAATTCTGTGAATATATTACTGTGAATTACTGAATGCCTTCTTTGCTTCAGTCTTCACTGCTAAGGCTGGCTCTCAGGATTCCCAGACCCTGGAAGTAAGACAGAAAGCCTGGAGAAATCCAGACCTCCCCGTGGTCAAGGAGGATTGGGTCAAAGACCATTTAGGCAAAGTGAACACCCACAAGTCCATGGGCCCTGATGGGATGCACCCACGAGTGTTGAGGGAACTAGCGGATGTTATTGTCAAACCATTCTTCATCATCTTTGAAAAGTCGTGGAGAACAGGAAAGGTGCCTGAGGATTGGAGGAAAGC
>VZSC01011761.1:297776-329887 GCA_013398225.1 Steatornis caripensis | reverse complement strand
TTGGATGAAGGGACAGAGTGTACCCTCAGCAAGTTTGCTGATGATACAAAGCCGGGGGGAGCAGCTGACTCACCGGAAGGCTGTGCCACCATTCAGCATGACCTGTACAGGCTGGAGATTTGGGCAGAGAGAAACCTGATGAAGTTCAACAAGGGCAAGTGAAGGGTCCTGCACCTGGGGAGGAACAACTCTATGCACCAGTACAGGTTGGGGGCTGACCTGTTGGAGAGCAGCTCTACGGAGAAGGACCTGGGAGTGCTGGTGGACAACAGGCTCACCATGAGCCAGCAGTGTGCCTTTGCGGCCAAGAAGGCCAATGGCATCCTGGGATGCATTGAGAAGTGTGTGGCCAGCAGGTCAAGGGAGGTGATCCTCCCCCTCTACTCTGCCCTGGTGAGGCCACATCTGGAGTACTGTGTCCAGTGCTGGGCTCCCCAGTCCAAGAGAGACAAGGAACTACTGAAGAGACTCCAGTGGAGGGCTACGAAGATGATGAGGGGACTGGAGCATCTCTCTTATGAAAAAAGGCTGAGGGACCTGGGTCTATTTGGCCTGGAGACGAGAAGACTGAGAGGGGATCTCATCTATGCCCACAAATAGCTAAAGTGTGGGTGTCAAGAGGATGGGTCCAGGCTCTTTTCCGTGGTGCCCAGCAACAGGACAAGGGGCAATGGGCACAAACTGGAACACAGGAAGTTCCACCTAAACATGAGGAAAAATTTCTTTACTGTGAGGGTGCCAGAGCACTGGAACAGGCTGCCCAGGGGGGTTGTGGAGTCTCCTTCTCTGGAGATATTCAAAATGCACCTGGACACATTCCTGTGCAAGCTGCTCTAGGAGCACCTGCTTTAGCGTGGGGGTTGGACTAGATGATCTCCAGAGGTCCCTTCCAACCCCTACCATTCCGTGATTCTGTAATTTCCACAGCTCAGCAATCACAGAGAAACAGTAGACAAATGACTATCTCTAATTTAATATGTGCCATATCTCTCAAACACCAATTTCTATTTTGTATTTCTTAAGAGTTAGAAGAAATACATGCAAATTTTTAGGATTACTTACATCTACAATTTTTCATTTTCAAAATGTCAAAGGCAATTCTTTGCATGTGTCTCCACACATACGGAGTTTATCTGGCATATACAGGATAGTCCAGAGTTGCCACAGATCATCTGCAAGGTACATACTCAGTAGATCTGCTCATATGGAATGGATTTGACATATACAGTTGTCAGCCATTTAAGTGCTCCAGGTTCAACACAGAAGCAACTGGCAATTCAATAGAAAATCTACCCAAGCCAGATGGAAAGTAGTCTGCTGTCTAAGATGCTGAAGAGAAACAGGAATATGGAGAAGAAATAAGAAGCTGAAACCACTGCAGGGAAATGAATATTTGCTTTTTTCCAAGAGATTTTTTCAAACATATTTTTTCCAATCAGAGAGTAAAAAGTAAAAAAAAGTGAAAAGAAGCTTTGCAGACCATTAAGTTCTTAATATTGGTGCATGGAAGCTAAATTTCTAACTTTTCATGTGGTTCACTTCACATTAACAGTGATGTTAATAAATACCCATTATGGAAAATAGCATTTGTCACATAATATTACTGTATTTCACAGTATATGGCCATAGGAAAATCATGTTAACTATATTTCAGTAGGGCATGAAATGTATATTGCTGGGTAGACCAGGTTTTCTTGAAAAAAAGTTACAATTTATGTTTGATAAGACCATAAGCATGCGGAAGTATCATAAACATTTAGGAATTCTTTGCAATGGTAAATTTATCCCAACTGGGATTTATTCAACAACAAACCCAATTTTAAACAACTTTATCACACATGACGAAGAAATAGCACTTCTTAAACTACTGGAGGTGATAAGGAACACTTTAGAGGATCAATTATTAAAAAAGAAATTATTCTGCCCATCTAAAGGGTTTGTTCTCTCTCCTGCCTCCCCACCCCCTCTTTGTTCATTTGCTTTCTGTGTCTTTTCTCTCTTTTTCTCTTTTTTCTTCCCTCTGTCCCTCTCCACTTTCCTCCCTTGAATATCAACCTTGGGTGACGAGTCATATGCCCACACAAAGCCAAATTTGAGTCACTAGAAGAAAAATATATCTTTTTCTAATAGATAATTGTACATGATACATATTAATATATTTATTACTGAAAATAAACTATACAGCATACTTCAAACTTTATGCATGTTAACAAAAGGTTTCCTGTCTACCAGGTTCACTGATGAAGAACACAGGGCTGGCAAAATACTGCCTCCTAACAGGACATGCCAGAATAAAGACAATGCAAAACCCTGGCATGCACAGCTTCAAACTGGAAGAAAAAATACAAAATGTGGTCCAGCAAAGCACATTTACAGTCTTGGTTACATAGCTATAAACAAAGATCCAAGGATGGAAAATGAAACAAAAGAAAACACAACCCCAGTTACAAATAGATTCTCGCTTATCTGCTCAAAGTATGAGTTCCTGTCAAACACCTCACCCTAGATCTTCCCTTCTCTTTTCATTATAAATGAAGTGTTTCTAGCCTAGCATCAGAAGTGGCTGACTGAAAATGAATTCAAGTGTGTACAAGACTGTTATCTTAATTTATAAATATGTATCATGAGAATCATTCATTGTATGCATAACTTATCAAATTCACTATCCCTAGTTTATTTTTCATTACTGTAGGTGTCACACGTGACACAGGAAATAAAGCTAACAGCACATATATCATACAGAATCTGGTCTTTCGCATATTCCAAACATCAGTGTATTTTGTTCATTTTTAAAGATGTACATTGATCCTACTTTGTGCAAAAAGTACATAGTTTCAAATTTCTTTCATCAACACTGCACTTTAGCAATCTAAACTTTGTTTACTTCACTAATGCATCCAGAAGGATAAAAATAATCATGCAAACTCAGATTTTGCTTCTTCAGTGTTTGGAAGGAGTTGACAAATTTGGTGGCATTCTGCAATGAAGTTACAGAGTAGGTGAACAAGGAAAGAGCAACTGATGTCATCTACCTGGACTTGCACAAAGCATTTGACACTCTCCCGTACTACATCCTTGTCACCAAATTGGAGAGGCGTGGACTTGATGAATGGACCACTCACTGGATAAGGAACTGGCTGGATGGTCCCCCTCAAAGACTTGTGGTCAATGGCTCGATGTCCAAGTGAAGACTAGTGACAAGTGGCATCTCTCATGGAGTCTCTGTCAGCACCAGCACCGTTTAACATCTTTGATCTCAACATGGACATTGGGATTGACCGCACCCTCAGCAAGTTTGCCAACAACACCAAGCTGTGTGGTGCGATCGACATGCTGGAGGGAAGGGATGCGATCCAGGGGAACCTTGACAAGCTGGAGTGGTGGGCCTGTGCAAACTGCCTGAAGTTCAGTAAGGCTAAGCGCAAGGTCCTGCACATGGGTCGAGGCAATCCCAAGCACAGATACAGGCTGGGTGGAGAATGGACTGAGAGCAGCCCTGCAGAGAAGGGCTTGTGGGTGTTGGCGGATGAGAAGCTCAATACCTGCCATTAATGTGCACTTGCAGATCCCCTTGTACAACACTATTATTTATCTTGTTATTTCTTGGAATGTTGCAGATGAATAAGAGCTCAATAACGTCTTTGATATGATTTGAAGTTAATGAAGAAATGGTGCATACATAGTAACTGTTCTCCTCAAATAAAGTAGGGGACAAAGACCAAATGACAGTTTACGTACTTGCTTCCTTGCCTCTTTACATCCAATACTTCCTCATGTAAACTTTAACTCTAGAAGTGTGTTTCTGGCTTTATCGTTTCTTTTCATCTGTTTTATCTGGTGTTTATGCTGTTTCTCTGATTTACACATAATCAAAGTAATTGTAAAATAGTCTAGACTCTCTGATTCTTATCACTTTGGCACTTCCATGGGCACTTAGATTTCTGGGGCATGCTTCATTGCACTTTGCATGAAGCTTATTCAAGCATTTTAAACTATCACTAAGATTTACTTTTCCATACACTAAATGTAAATGGAAGGTGGTTTTCACCCTTAAGATAACAAAAAGTTTATATATTAGAAAATGTGAGATGCCAAAAAGAGCAGCAAGACTGAAGCCCAGTATCTTGTAACACTTACAGGTCTACAGAACATATTCAGCAATATAAGAAGCCATAATAGAACAGGGTGTAAAAATTGGTATATGTATTAAAACTAGATTTCTAACAACTAACTGTTCAAAGACAGAATGAACAGAATCATAATTTCTGCAGGAGTTCATTTCCTAGTGAATTAATGAAATCATGAAAATTATAAAGATGTTATTAAATTTGCAGTAAATACCTATAACATATAGTGAAACTTATATTAGATAATACTAGATATCTCTTTATCCAAGATATTCCAGTAAAGTTTATTTCTTAACTCTTCTCACTGTGTGCTTGATTTAAAGTACTGGACACAACTTTCCCCATACAATGATTTATTGTATACTATTAAGACAGATAAAATCAGTACCAAATGTAAGATCTATTTGAGAAAAACATAAAACATATTCACATCAATCACAAAATTATAGTCTTCTAAATATTGGCCTTGCAAAGAAGTCAGCAGAATGATCTTACAGCATTAAGTAGGATTATTGCTCAGTACCGACACAGTCTTTTTGTCACACCATTTTCTATTCCCATCTATTCTGAAATCTATAACCAGATCCTTGGCTCATGTCCTTCAAAAATCATTGCAGTCAATGGGAACTCAGCGCCTCAGTGCTTGCTGAATCCCATCCTCTGGATTCTAGCAGCCAAACCAATGTCTGTAGTTGGCTTCTAATCTTGCAACTAAAGTTTTCTACCTAGTCAAGAACACCTGACCTGGAAAATATTTACAGGATTGGAATTTCCCTGCAAACTCATATTACAGAAGGTTAATTCAGGATTTCTTTTGTCTGCAGATTACACATGGCATGCTATGGAATCTTTCCTTCTCTAAGAATATCAGTGATTAGCCCTCTCGGTATAGAAGTATTATCCTCATTTGCTAACACAAGCCTTGTGCTACTAACACCTCATTCTCCAAAGAGAGAGAACATTTTTAAAACTTTTTAAAAATAAAATAAAGTGCTGTGAAAAGTACTTGTTGTTGTTGTTGCTGAACATATGGAAGGCACCATGTAAGAGAAACATAGCATATGAAAATGTCCCATTTTCTATAAACTATTTTTTTCTGTTTAGAAAACTCAGTGAAATCCACAAATATTTATTTTCCCCAGTTTTGAAAAAGAGAACAAGAAAAAATGTTAGCAATGCAAAGAAAGCAACAGTATATTGGAGCTTTTCTATGCTACTGCAGCAACTAAGATTAATGAACAGAGAACAAATGGTTGACATATCACCTACCCATGGGAGTTCCAACACCATAACCTTTTGAGTCTATCAGGCCTCCAATCTGTGTCAGGTTACAGTTCCGCTGTGTGACAAACTCAATGGTTGTTGACTCCATTAAAAATGCATAATCAGAGGTAAGCACACGCTGAATACCTTCTTCATTACTTTTGACAAGTACTGACTGCCTCCTGCTACTCATGAAGGCCCACATCTTGTCGTAAGTGGAGATTTTGGATTTCTGAAAGACAAATATCAGATGTCACATGAATAATATGCTTATAGAAGTGAAAGCAAATTCTCAGTTTGCACATTGCTCTCTTAGTGTATTTTACTACGTCAGCTTTTTTTACTACGTCAGCTTAGTGTATTTTACTATGTCAGCTTTTACCAAAGCATTATTCTAAGGGTGTCTGTATTTTTCATGTCATCTGTATCTCTCATCTTGTCTGTATAAAACAAAACTGCTGGGGAGATTCTCAAGAAAATGTGCAATATCTGTTGTTTACCTAGTTTTTATCATTTACATATTTTTATGCAGGATGAAGGCCTACAAGTATTTAAAGACAGTGGAAAACTATTAAGTATATCACTGTAGTCAAGTTCATCAACAATGTTGATTAGTATTATAGGGGAATCTGGGGATTATGGCACATTTGAAATTATCACTCTTATTTCAATCACTCAGCTACTCCTGAGCAATTCTGAAAACCTAATGCACAGCGTGGCAACCTGAAGTAATCAAAGCACTTACAAACGGCAGTATATGGAGAAAACAGTTGTGGTAGAGAGGGTAGCAAACATTTTATCCATGGTGCATTGCAAAAATATTTAGAGAAAGATTTTAGGTAAGAGATAGTATCACACTCTGGTCACGCTAATGCTAGATTGCCATTCAGAAATTCACTACGAAAAGTCCTAAAAACCAGTATGTGTTTTCTGCTTTAATATTCCCAGAATGCAAAGGACTATTGTGATAGGAAGACAGAGAAAGCAGTTTGGGACAAAGGAGACAGTAGTCTGGCACCAAATGATGCTGCACAAATGTAGGAATCACTTCTTTTCTTTCACCTAAGCTTCTTTAAAAAAAGATACTACTTCCCTCATCTTTGTAAAACACAGTGCTTAAGAGATCATAAACACTGGATAAATTGAAGTTATTCAAAGTACCAAAGACTTTATATTACATTTGCTCAATCTGTGTAATAATTTTTCAAACTCAGAACATTTCAAAATATATCAGAAAATGTTCAGTAATGTTAAATCTTGCCTAGTAAATAAAATGTAGACATACAGCACGAGAACTAGTATAATCAGACTATTCATGAGTCTTTCATCTTTTAATGTCAGCCTTAAACATAACTCTGCTGTCAGGTCTGGTGAAGATACTAAACAAAGATTTACATTACAAACCTTTCTGAAGTTCAGCTAATTGGTAGTCATAAATGCTGCCCAGAGGAGGAACAGCAGTGTATGTTGAATGAAAAGAACATTTATTTAGAAAAAACATAACTTTGTCCCCCTGCTGAGGTACAATCCAAAAGTTATTTCACTCTGCCTGGGGACCTAGCAAATCAAGCATTTGAACTAACTCTAGCGTCAATGCTAAAAAACCTGAAGAATTTAGGACAGAACACATTGTTACTGTACTGAACATAGTCTGTGGCTGATTGCTTAAGATTTTAGTAACAATGAAAAGGGAAATAATTTTTCTTCAGAATATACTGTGAATGCATAAAACAGAGAAGACCAACCAGGTATCATCTCTCCTCATCGGATTTGTTTTGAAAATAAAATAATTATTGCAAGCATTTAATATTGCACTGTAGCATAAGATACTTCAAGTAATGCACGTCAGCTCTGGAGGAAACTAAATTACTGTGTAATACAGAAAGGATGGCAAATGAATCAATATTTGTAAAATTTTACCAAGAACCTGTATTTAATTCTTTTGATATACGATCCTCATCCCAGTAAACAAAACAAACATTTTAGCCACTACAAATAATCTGAGCAATAGAAAAGATTGGCAGAGAAAAGAATTTTAGTAAACTGTTAGATACATATTGTTGATGCATGTTGAGGAAGAAAGTCAAATGAACTACAACAGAAAACGAAGAAAGAATGAACTGTAATACATACTCATTTCTGAATTTGTGTTGGAAAACAAAAATCCAGGATGAAAACATGTTAGCAAGGGGAATGGTTGCTCTCTACTGAAGCATTAGGGCATGTGAAAAAATACAATATCCTCTAAAGGCCAGAGTGCTCATATTACAATGACTGATTTAATTAGCCAGGATGAATCCATGGCTACTATTGAAAAAGAAGGAATAAAGGTCACCAACAAAATGAAGAGAAAGCTCCTACATAGGATAGCTCACTTACAGAAATAATCAAAACAAAAAGAATTTTAGAAGTCTGCACATGATTAGAAGACTGTAGAAGATAACAGAAAACCTAGAATATTAGTGCACATGGCTCACCACTGTGAAGCTAACAAGGGTGTCAGAAAGCGCACAGTGGTATCTCAGGTTTCTCATATAGGCAGAACACTACAATGTCTTTGCACTGCTTTCTTCAACCTTTAAAAGCTAGAAGTCAGAACTGAAATGACGCCAAGAAAAACAGACCATCTACTTGTGACCCCTAAATTCTAACTTGCATTTAGAAATTCTTCGCAAAAATAGTTTATCATACAGGTTATGGGGTTTGTTTTATGCACAATAGAAAATGTTTTAACTGAAAATAAAAGAACAACATTTGATTCAGGAAAATACAACCACAAATGATTTTCCTCTGTGTTTGGCAAACTACTCAGCAGACTCATGTGACTAAACTAAAGAAGCCAGAACAATCAAAGCATCAGGAGCCCATTTGGCATTGAACTAAAGAGAATGATGCTCCAGTATGTATGTATTGGTTCTTGTGGTTATGACAGTGTCGTTCATACTGATAGAAGCAGATGCTGTAATTTACATTACATTTACATGCAGTTTCCATCTTCTTTCACTGTGTGCAAATCAAACTGGTTAATCAACTTATATCCTCCATCAATGAAGTGCATTATTTTATCTGGGTTAGTTCACCATACTGTTTCATCTAACTGGAAATCACTGTCTGGAAATCCAACCTAACTTGAAATCAACCGGAAAGGATGTCTGTATAAGTTAACATGTGGTGACGTGATTTATCGTGCTTCTGTTCTTGCAGCAATGCTGAAGACAACACAGAGTAGGATGAAAGCTGCCTATGCTTTGCAACATTTGAATTTCACTGTAATAAAAAAAGACAACTAACTAACAGAAAACATGGAAATGAAAAGGTTAAGCAAATAAAAAAAAATAATCTCCCTGGTGCATAAAATGGTAACTCTCATACTGACATTCAGAGGATACTGTCAGTGACATACTCAGCATTCATAAATTAAAAATCATTGGAAGATAACTGTGCATGACAGGGATTACAAAAGGACGAATGGCAAAACTTAGTCTAATGTGTACAAATGCGAGGCTGGAAACAGAAGGAATCTTCATTAGTAATGCGTTACTGCTCTATCCTGAAGCACTGGCTAGGAAAGACAAATATCTGAGCAGTTAGACTCAGGACCACAAGGTTAGAAAAATACCAGGATGTGGAATGAATGCCAGAATAAACAAGGATCAAAGGACAGGGAAGCAGACCTCATGATAGAAGACAAGACTGGATAAATGCACAGCAAAATGTGCCAGGCAAATTCTGACGTTTTTCTACAAAGGAAAAATTACAGATCCATTAATGGAGACTTTTATTTTAATGATAGAATCCAACTTCTTTGCTGGCTTCTAAAAGAATTTGTTTGTCCGAGTTTCACCAATGCAATATTCAAACTCAAAAGAGGCTGTAGTAACAAAGGAAAGATTAAAGGTAATTAAGATTAAATTTTGAGGAAAAGAATAAGCTCAGTTCTTCTACATTTTATGAAAGTACTCACCACCACATAACAATTAAACCATGACAATCTTTATGTCTCATCCCTCCCCAGACTACCAATTCTACTACACTATTTTCCTGCCTATAACAGCTATGTGACACTTGATTTTCTGAGCTTCAAATTCTTAGTGGACACAGGCTACTTTTCTTAAAGTTGTTTGATTCATGGATTTTTTTTAAGGTCAAAGGAACAAATATGCACATTTTGACCTTCTGTAATACATAGGATTAAGAAATGTCACTTCTGAATTACTTCACCAAGCTCATCACTCATGTGTTTGCATTGACAAAAAGAATGACATATGAAAAGTGCATTCATACAGACCCATCTACATGAGCCTTAGCAAGGTGTCCAACATAGTCTTTCACTACATCCTTGATGACAAGCTGGTAGGAATTGGACTGGACATAGGGAGCACCTACAGGCAGAGAACTGGCTGATACATTGATCTTTAAGGGTGCTAGTTAATAGCTCAAGGCCAGATTGGCTTCTTGTTATGAAGGGAGTGCCTCAGGGGTCAGTCCCAGACCCGGTACTATTCAATATCATAGAATCATAAAATGGTCTGGATAGGAAGGGACCTGAAAGATCATCTAGTTCCAAGCACCCTGCCATGGCAGGGACACCTTCCACTAGACCAGGTTGCTTAAAACAACATCCAACCTAGCCCTGAACACATGCTGGAATGGGGCACCCACAACTTCTCTGGGCAACTTTTTCAGGTGTCTCACCACCCTCATCGTGAAGAATTTCTTCCTAAAATCTAATCTAAATCTACCCTCTTTCAGTTTAAAACCATTACCTGTTGTCTTATCAATACATGCCCTTGTAAAAAGTCCCTCTCCAGCTCTCCTGTAGGCCCCCTTCAGGTACTTAAAGGCTGCTACAAGGTCTTCTGGAGCTTTCTCTTCTCCAAGCTGAACAATCCCAACTCTCTCAGGCTGTCTTCACAGGAGAGGTGCTCCAGCCCTCTGATCATCTTCGTGACCCTTCTCTGGACTTGCTCTAACGGGTCCATGTCCTACTTATGTAGAGGGCCCCTCAGCTGAATGCAGTACTCCAGGTGGGTTCTCACAAGGGCAGAGTAGAGGGGCAGAATCACCTCCCCACATCTGCTGGTCACCCTTCTTTTGATGCAGCTCAGGATACAGTTGGCCTTCTGGGCTGCAAGTGCACATTAATGGCAGGTATTGAGCTTCTCATCCGCCAACACCCACAAGCCCTTCTCTGCAGGGCTGCTCTCAGTCCATTCTCCACCCAGCCTGTATCTGTGCTTGGGATTGCCTCGACCCATGTGCAGGACCTTGCGCTTAGCCTTACTGAACTTCAGGCAGTTTGCACAGGCCCACCACTCCAGCTTGTCAAGGTTCCCCTGGATCGCATCCCTTCCCTCCAGCATGTCGATCGCACCACACAGCTTGGTGTTGTTGGCAAACTTGCTGAGGGTGCGGTCAATCCCAATGTCCATGTTGAGATCAAAGATGTTAAACGGTGCTGGTGCTGACAGAGACTCCATGAGAGATGCCACTTGTCACTAGTCTTCACTTGGACATCGAGCCATTGACCACAAGTCTTTGAGGGGGACCATCCAGCCAATTCCTTATCCAGTGAGTGGTCCATTCATCAAGTCCATGCCTCTCCAATTTGGAGACAAGGATGTCATGTGGGACATTATTGCCAAATGCTTTGCACATGTTGCACAGTTTTTCCGTTTGGAAAATGGTATTGAAAACACCCTCACCAAGTTTCTGGATGACACAAATCAGGGAAAAGAGATAGATACGATGGAGAGCTACCATGCAGAGAGACATCAAGAGGCTGGAAAATTAGTATAACAGGAATGCATGAGGTTTAACAAAGATAAATGTAATGTCTATCCTGGGAGAAGTAATTCCGAGCATCTGTATTGGCTGGGAATTGACTGGCAGGAGTGTATTCTGGCTGAAAAGGACTTATAGATCCAGAGGACAGCAAGCTGAATATAATTAAGCAGCCCTTCCTTGCAGCAGGATAATAAACTGCAGGCTGTATCTGCAAGACTACGGCCAACAGAACAAGGGATGTAATTAATCCCCAATACTTGGTGCTTGTCAAGCCACACCAGGAATGCCATGTTCAGTTTTGGTCCTCCAAGTTCAAGAGAGATGCTAAAATTGGAGAGAGCCCACCAAAGTGATCAGAAGGTTGGTGATCTTAACTTACCAAAAAAAAGATTGATGAAAATGGTGTTGTTCAACCTAGAATGGAAGGCTTACACAGAATCTAATCATGTTCCTCCATTACCTAAACAGAAGTTTAGAGAGAAGTTGAAGATACTCTCTTCATTAGGATGCATGTTGACAGGGTAAGAGGCAATGGCAGAAGATGGTGAAGGGAAATTCTGTGCAGATATAAGGAAAAAATTCTTCACCAAGAGAACTAAACATTGAAACGGGTAGCTAAATCAGCTCACTGGAAATACTAGAAACAGCTTAACACCAGCCTGAATAAGCTAATCTAAGGCCTTGCTTCAATTAGGAAATAAGATTTTCAACAAGAGGAAGGGAATTGTAGAGGTCCCTTCCAACTCTGAGCTTTCATTGGTTTATGTGATTCTTTATCAGTATGAAGTTACATACAGTAATAAGTGTTTCTGGAAACTCTTCAAATTTTGATGTTGAGTAATTTCAAGAAAACAAAACTAAACATATAACTTCCTGTTTGGGAAAAGAAACAAACAAATCCCTGAAAAACATTATGAACTTACATAGTTTACATATAAAGTCAAAGGCAAGCCCATTATTAGCCAGGGAAATGTGTTTTCCTGTCTTTTTCACCTTTCAGTCCATTCAAACTCAAGTAGGCTCATCCGGATTGTTTCATACATGACCTCTTGGAAATCCTGAACACTAGTATGGAAATCCAAGCTGAATTGTCCATAAAATATGTTTATTTTATTCATTCCTTGTTCATTTTCATAAGTCTGACATTTTGTTTTGACACATGTCCTGTATTTACAAAGCTGTGAAATAAGCTAGAAAACGCATTTCTGTTGTTCTCAATAATGGCAAAAGCACTAGCATATATAAAGATTTTTTTCTAAACGTAAGAAGGCTACATGTGAAATTTAGGTGAAGTAAACATTATAGACAATCCTCTTATGGCTCACAGCTGTTCTAACATATTTGGGATATGTCTCCAGTATTTTAGGCCACAGAGGATTAGCACCATTAATAGAGACATAAAGTTAATTATTTGAATACATTTCAAATCATAGTATGACAAGCTTAAAGCTGACAGAACAAACCAATAGCCTAAGGTAAAGAATGTTTTAGGAATTCTGTAATTGTCCTCAAGAATTATAAATACAAGGAAATTCAAAGATAAGGCTATCTGAAAGAATTTGAACACTTGCATAAATGAAAATAAACTGTAAATAAATAGCCTGCTGGCTTTCCTGAACTGTCACCAAACGGAAATTTGTGAAGATTGATTGCTACTGTTCCAAAAATCTATCAATGACTGATGATCTGTTCATTCCATTGAGCATTTTTTGTACTTTCTTGTTTCTGTAATTTCTATCTGTGTACGCTGATCCACCTCTCCCAGTTCTTAATATGAATCTGAATTTTTTGAATAGGTACAGTTTCTAAAGTGCTCAGTGTTTCTGATGTGGACAACAACTGAATCCTGATGTATTACTGAGAGTTCTAAGCTAAACAGCAATATATGCAATTAATGCTAAATATCACAATCAGCTGCGTGAATCAGAATGGAAGATATCAGACCTTATTAATTTTTTAGCCTAACACAGTATCCCTACATGTCCCCTTTCCAGATTTTTTTTAAATAATCCATTTAAATTTGTTTCAATGACTGAAACAATTTCTAGTTTCTGATAAGCCTTAGCTAATTCTACACTCCAAAAGTAAGTGCTGTTTTTTGAGGCAGCAGAAGCAGTATATTTACCGATTCTGACATAGCTGAGCACATTATGTGTAAAATGCAATTTGATCTTAATTGCAAATCTGCACCTGATGTCTCCATAACATAATATGATGCCATAGATATTCCAAACTCTGGATTCACATATGTGCAGTGCACAGTTTTGAATCATTGCTATAGACTAAGGAACAGCTTTTACAGAGCACCGCACTAACCACTAGTATCTTAAGTATACTGAAAATATTATACATTCCTCCACCTGTGCTGGACAGCAGACCAGACTTAAATCCGCTTCCCTGCCTAACACCCAACAGACAAACTATGTTAATTCTAGTGAACTTCTGAGTATAATCTGATTTTCTGAGAAGAGTAGCAACTGGTTATAAAAATTATCTTTGCAGTACTGCATTTTCTTTATTGTCTCCTAAAACTATGAGACTGGCTTTTCTTAGTTATCAAAAAAAAGACACTCTCCTTTTAATCAGACTGGTCTCATTGACTCCAACCCTTTGGCTTCAGGATATTTCTTTTCTTCATGCACCACCCGCCCCTTTTTTTTTTCTTTTTTTCCCTATTTTTTCAGAACTGCTGAGACCTGAAAACCCCTAAGTGAACCAGCCAATTTAGATTTTGTTGTGTCAGCATAAAAACAATAAGACCAATGCGTATGGCATTCTCTCCTCCATAATGGCAGTTTTTATGGTCCATAGAGCACAAATGAAAAAAGGTAGGAAAGGTGTCTCTACCAAGAATAGAGCTACAAGGAATGAAAAATGCAGTGCTCAGAAAAAAACATTTTTACTCTTGCATAGATTGTGCCGACTTTTTGTTTTAAAAACCAAAGATTTTGAATAAATATTGAATACTTAAAGTAATTTAAGATTTAAAAAACCCCCCAAGTTCTAATGCTATTGAAATAAATTTTCGCTATCAGCTTTGACCTGGAAATAAGTAAGGATTTTATATCTTCAAAATCACTAATGGATTTCAAAAAACTTCCCTGCCTTTTATACCAGAATGATTTATACTCCTGTACTGAATTATAACTAATGTCACAACGGTTCTTTTTGTTAAATACTGTGAAAGATGACAAGCGTGATAGTTCTCATACTTCTGTAGGGTTCTTCCTTTATAAGTACGAATAAGACATTAAGCAAATTTAATCTGTTTTTAAAGTAGATCCTATATTCTGCATGTTCTGTAAAGGTAAATTCACTTCTGCTCACTCTGCCTGTTCTCAGATAAAAATTGCAATACAAAACTCCATGCTTGATTTGCACTGTACCTGTAAGCAATCTCCTTTTCCAAAAGCAGTGAGTGTATAGTTTCATCATTGGAACTGAGCATGAAGTTCAAAAATACTACTTTAAATATTTACCTCTAATAGAGTAAGAATTTGTCACAATACCATGATTTTGACAATTGTATTCTCACAGCATCTACACTGGCATGGAAGATGTTTGTGCAATGTTCAAAGTAAAATTAATATGCACTGTGCCCAAAACACTCTGTTGCTTTTGTGATTTGAAAGAAAATCATCAGGCAGCATTAGAAATCAAACTCATAACATTCAAGATCTCTTTGTATGAGGAGAAGGGATAGAAAGCCCACTAACTGTTATTTACGAATTTGTGGCCCAAAACAGTTAGGAATAAATATTGTTTCGTTATCCTCACAGATTTCAAAAAAATTAATGGAAGTTTCATTGTCACGGTTTTTTTCTTTTGGCACCTGTTAAGTAGCAGCATTAGAATTAATTATTGCCTGTAATGATAGTCATCAAAATCAGTCTAGTGGCACAGACAGATTGGTGTTTTTTTCCCCCAATAAATTCCCCTCTCCATTCTGCTGCCAGACCTAACGAAACTCTGAACATCCAAAACAGCCAATATTTTAATGTATTTCTTTACCAAATAGCTCATGTAAAATGTTTGCCAGCTATAGACTAGCATAAGCCATCACTGAGGTATTCTGCAGTGGGATTTGGATTTAGCATTCTGTACTTTTTTATTATAGTAAATAAATTGCCAACAACACTGGACCATATGTGCTAGCTAAGAACAGCTGAGTCTTTCTCTGTACTCGTCTGACCTTGGTCACTAGAAAATTGGCGTTAATTCGGGCAAACAGGATTGATGCCATACATGGTTCATATTAAAAGTATAAAGGAGTGGTAGGATACTGATCAGAAGAACTGTTTGTTTGTTAGCAAATCTGTCAGGTCTTGGAATAATTCTGGCACTTTTATCTTGAAACATCTGTAGTCTCCTAAACAACATACTTGAGAAGATAAGTAACGTAACACTTAAAGAGCTGTTTTCTTCCAACAACGAAGCAGTTAAAAAAAAGAATTAAAAGATCTGGGATGGGATGAAATGCTACAGTAAAAGACACGAACTTTCCAGCCAAACTCATTGCTGAAGAATATGACACGAAGAACTCTTTCACATGCATAGATTAATTTATGTTTGTTCAATCAGTGATCTGTACAGAAAACATAAGCAATAGCAGAGTTACAAGATGTAGTTCAGAGTATTTTTTTAGCACTGATACATAGAGTCCCTACCCAAATTTTCAGAAGTTGATGGTGAAAATTACAGCACTGACAAAACTGTATAACATATCAGAACTTAGAGTAAGATACAATTCATGTGTTTATCTGCATACTGCAATTTGGACATCTATAACAGGTGAGTATAGGCAGTGTAAACACCGCCGGTAATGTAGTTTAACAGAGAAAGGGATATAGTATAGCTTCTGAAGACTAAGGAAATTCTACAAAGGCTCCACTTTATTTATAGTTTGGAACCATCAGAACAGCAAGTGTATGGCAGAACAAAGGGGAAAGGATTCTCTTTCCAGCATTACTAATTGGTGTATTTCAGTTTTGACAGAGGGAAGTGCTCAAAATCAGCAGGAATAAAGTAATAGTGAATTTCAAGGAAAAGAAAGACGGAAAAGTTCATAATCAGTTCCTCAGTTTGACCATTCAGTGCCTTAAATCAGTCACATTAGTGTTTTCTGTTAAATAATACTTAGACAAAGACAATTCTAAGATTTCTCAGGCTGATTTTGTGCCAACTACTTATTTTATTATTGCTTATTACAAAGATCTTAACAGATAACTGAACTGTTCAGAACCATTCTTGAAAAAAAAAAAGACTATGACCCTTTTAAGTAGGATTATCATGTATAGTCTTCTGAAACTACTGAATTCAAAATTCTAGTATTTTTTTTAATATATTTTTATATTCCATTTTTTTCCCAATGTTTTTGCAGAGGAAAAGCAAAGTAAAATCAATGAAAAATTCATGCACTGTATCTCCACTACCCTGTATCAACTGCAGAAACTTGTGTTGTTCAAAATCTACCTACAAAAACATAGTTTACTGTTTTAGTAGAACCTTGGCTACTGTATCTTCTTCAGGAATTGGTTAGATTGAACTTTAAATTGCAAAAGTAATTTTAAGTTCAGCAGATTTGACATTGGCTGTAGGAACAGATACCTATTTCTGTGATACCAGTGAGGTGGTCTATCAGGTGCGCACTGGGACTTGTCCATCACATGGTATGGCCTGAGCACTGCAGCTGGAAAATTGTATGTTCTATTCCTGTCAGCTGCCCCAATTTCTTGGAAAGATCAAGGTGAAAAGTACCGTAAGCTCTTATTTCTTCCTATTTTCAGCATTTTCTGCGTGCACTTATGATGCAAACATAGGTCCAACTGTAGTCTTAATAAACATCATCTTCAATGACAGAAATCAATGCTAAAATGATACTAACACTGAGCCGTAACAGCCATAACAAGGAAAAAAGAAGTTAGGCTGGTGTGACTTTCCCTCAATCATTACCTTTTTTTTTCTTTTCTTTGCTACATGAGCAAATATGGCAGGTACGTATCCCACTTCAGAGATAATGTGGAACTATAGTGATAAACTAAACATAGTGAATTCAGATATCATTTAAGTCTTCCAGTAGCACACTGATCAAATTTCTACAACTCAAACTTCCATTACAAAGCTAGTACACTACTCTGATGTTTATTATTTACACAAACATCATACAAATTAGAGAAGAGACAGACATAAGTGATAAGTACTTGCCTTACTCTCCTGAAAATTTGGAAGTTCTTCAAAGCCTATTAAATACATGAGATAAACAAAAAAATCTGATTTATCTCTTACAGAAAATCTTGGTATTTCAGCATTTCCAGACCCACTGAATTGAAATGAAAAGTAGAAAAAGAAACTGTGAAATCAAGTTTCAAAAAAGCATTCTATACTAATTCATTAGGAACAAAGTAGGCAGAATGACAGGGAAAAAATAGGAGAGAGCAAAACTTCATATTGCTTTCACTTGGCAAAAAATTCAGGCAACAATAAAAATCAAAACTCAACCATAGAAAAATTTTATTTTGCAAAAAATAATTTTTTTAATAGTGAATTCTTGAGCTGGCATAAAAATTTTCCATCGTACTCAGCAAGATCACATCATATGAACTCCAGAGATGCCTTAATGATATTTTTAAGCTTTCCAGCTAAAAATTTCTACCAATTCCCACAGCAGAAGGCTTTTGTTATTGAATAAAATACTAATTTATGTTTATGTATTTACACATGATAAAAGAAATTATGCTTTATTATCTATGAATTTTTGAGGTTGCACAGAATTTTATCTCAACAATGAAATGCTTTGAACGTGGCTTGAAGTAATTGCTCTGTGGCATGTGACATCTGAGTTATGAAATACAGTCAAGAACAGGAACAGATATTTGACATACACTGATGTGCTCTAGGGGAAATGCATGTAACATCACAGAAATATTGTATGGGCTGGTATGTGATATCTTAACTACTAGAAAATTTATTATGTTAATGATCGTATGATATTATCAGAACTGCTAAGGATTCTAGACATTTCCTCCATGGAACTGCTGGGTGTAGCTGTGCATCATACTGCAGATTCTGCATTTCCCCTGACAAGCTGTTGAGCAATTGGACATCAAAAATTAATTCTGTTATTCATCCAGTCAAAAGCTAATGGGGAACACAATTTCTGATGAAGTTTGAGCATCTGTTAAGTCAAATCTAACAAAATTTGTATTACTACCTTTGCTAACCTGCTTATCAAAATAAGCCAACTTTTTCTGGATGCTACCAAAGTATTCTCCTGAGCAGTTTCAAATAATAACAACAGGTTAACAGGTAGTGTTTGGCTTTATCCTCTATTTTGTTGTTTTAATTAAAGAATTTGTGAAAAGTCAGAACTCCATTCTAGGGAATTTTATGGAAACTAATTTATGAACAACTATTTTAGAAAACTCTCATGAGTAATAACTAAATATGTAGTAAAACACTATAATAAAAGTTAACATCATTACCTGTGACTGACTTCATGTTCTGCTGTTCATATGTATCACATAAGACTGAAAACAACGGCAACAAAAATAAAGTGAAAGCACAGAAAACTAATAGAATTCATTCTGTATTTTTATATCATACCACTCTCTAGTTTCTATGTTGTTTGACAAAAATAAACAGTTGCACGTGATAGTGCTTGTGATTGTATTTTGCCACATGTCACTGATGCCACTGTCAATGTGTTATTGTGGTTATATTGTTCCAGGTGACCTTTCACTACTCACAGACAGGAATGCAGAGATCACTTGAGTTTGAAATCCATTCTGTTAGGAAATGTGTTGTAGTAACACTGCAAATCCGATTTCTCTGCATATTCCAAGAACAAAAGCAGCCAAAGCAGTGACAGTATGAGCAGCTTCCAACATGACAAAGTGAACGAAACTTTTTGGGGAAGGGAACAATTTCATCTCTATTTTGAACACTGGTCATCTGCTGAGGTTGTTTAAAATGGTGCCAATTAACATAATAGGTTTTTCTAATGAGGACCTGGTTCAGCGGTTGGACTGATACACCACTAGCTCATTTTACAATAAACAGCTACAGATAAATGACAAACATTATCTATCAACAATAAAATTAATAAAGAAAAATAACCTGCTTTAAGGTGTATAGCTTCATAAACATGTTTTAACGTCATAAGACCCTAATCAACTATTATTGTTTCATCTTAGCAATAGTTAACTTCAGTAGTGTGCATTAACACTATACATTCAGTGTAATTTCTCAAATGAAAACAAGTAGTATAATCTTATTAATTTGCATGCATATTCTTATAATTTGATTCTGGTTTATGTTTATCTGACAAAGTTGCACTGAACCTTTCAGGAAGCTGCCAATTTATTGAAGATGTCTGAGAAGAGTATATTCATTTTCATCACGACAGATGAGATAGCACGTCAATTAGCACACTCTGTCCATTCAGATCATGGCAGTATTTACTGTAATTCTAGGTACTTTGTCCTACCAGAGTGACTAATACCAGATGTTATCCCTGACAGTTTTTTGCCTTTCAATCCAAAGAGCTAACTCTGAAATGATTAAGTCTAAAGAAACACCAAACAAAAAAATATTATATACAAGCCACAGGCCTATGACCATAGCGTTTTCTTTGCATTTTATTTAGTCTCCATTGGCTTTTCATTTTGAGTAAAATGCAAGAATAAAGAAAATCCCAGTAACTTGCGAATTAGCTCTTCTTACTCTAGGCCTGCATAATCATACAGCGTGATTCTTCTGGTTTTACCTGCTATTAACTATTATCCTAACAGGACTTTTATTTCCTTCACTATTAGGTTCAGAAAAAACATTAGCAAACTATATGCCTGACCTTCGAAGCAACGGTCTAACTTGAGGTAAAGAGAGCTAAAAATCTTCCATTCCAGGAGGAATATTGCTGACACTGAAGCTGTTAAGAGAAGGGAGAAGTAGCTCATTATGTGTTGTTAATGCAATTACTGCCCCTTCCTGAATGCTCCTTTCTAGATTTCTTCCAAGTAAGGCTCATTTAAGATGCATTAATTCAAATGTACATAGAACATTCAAGGAAAATAAAACTACGGAGGCTAATTCATGTTCTGCGAGAGAATGGTGTGCATACCATTGTCCCAGATTACCACAGCAATCACAGAATCACAGAATTGCTGGGGCTGGGAGGAAACTCTAGAGATCACCTAGACCCAAATCCTGCTCCAGGCAAAGTCTATTAGAGCAGGTTGCCTAGGACTTTGTCCAGGGTTTGAAAATCTACAAGGATGGGAGGGACTCCACAATCCCTGTGGGCAACCTGTTCCAGTGCTTACCTCTCACAGCAAAAACACAGGTTTTTATCATGTTTAAATATTTTTCTCATATTTCTGTTTGTGCGCGCTGCCTCTTCTTTCACTGGATACCACCACGAAGAGTCTGGCTCCCTTTTCTTTACACCTTCTCATCAGGTATTTACAACCATCAATAGTATGTGGCTCCTCACCCACAATCTTCCTTTCTTCCAGGCTAAACAAACCCAGCTCTCTCAGCCTCTTTTTAAATGACATAGTCCAGTCTTTTAATGCACTTCATTGCCCTTCATTAGACTTCCTCCAGTATGACACTGTCTCTCTTGTACTGGCAATCCCAGAACTGGATGCAGCACTCCACATGTGTCTCACCAGTGTTACATGGAGGGGACAGATCACCTTGAAATGCTGGCAATGTTCTGCCTAATGCAGCCCAGCTGGTCAGCCTTCCAGTCTCTACTAGAATATTGGGTTGTGCCTTCACAGGTGCAGGTTTTCAGCATTTTATTTTGTTGCCCTGCATAAGGTTCCTGCCTGGCCATTTCATCAGCCTGTTAAGGTTCCTTTGAACAGCAGCACAACCATCTGGTCTATCAACTACTCCTCCCAGTTTTGCATCATCTGCAAAATTGGTAACGGTCCTCTCTGTCCTACCATTCAGGTCATGAATCAATCTGTATGGGACCCAGTATGGACTCTGGGGGGATAATGTTTGTAATTCATCTCCAGCTGGACTTCAAGATGTTCATAACAAACCTTTGAGCCAGGCAGTTCAACAAGTTTTCAGTCCAACTCACGGTCCACTTATTTGGTCGATACTAGACTAGATAGGTACCCTTCACCAAGGATATAGAACACTTTTGTGTCCTTTCCTTGAGCCGATTTCTCCTCTAAAGTCTAGTAAAGGCATTTAAAGCATCATGTAGGAAAACTCTCTTTATAGTACGTATCATAATGCTTTGGAGACAAAGTGGATTTCTGCTACACCAAAAAGACAACTTGTTTGTACACCCATATTGCCCACATCTTCAAGTACAAAAACTAAACATTTATCCCCCTCTATCACTGCACTGTTTTAATGACTTGGTTTAAGCCTTTACTCATTCTTATTTTAATTTCACCTTCTCTACTGTTTACAGATGTTAGATTGCTAACATTTTGAGAAGACAAAACAGTATCGCTGCTGTCCCCAACATATGAGTAAAAGTTAATCACTGAAAAACTTTCTCTGTAGGAAAGTTACTAAAATCAGTTTTAGGAAGCTCAGTTTCTTTGTTCACAACCAAATTTTCATAATTCTGTTTGATCTTTCTCTAGAATTGTCATTAGCTGTCTTCCTATTTATTAGGAAAAAAATGGTTTACTTTATCTCGATATTCCAGTCTTGAGTGCTTGTCTTAAAAACCTTTACTGAGAATTCATTAAAACTTACCCAATGTGCCTTAGCAATCTGAATCTGATTTTGTGACCTTTATGTCTCACTTTAAAAATTTCAATCTGTTTTAAATCACTAGCTTAGTTTGGTTTTTATTTTTCCATTTGCCTGCACCAAAATGATCCTTGTTCACCTCACCTGTTTGGACCCTCACTCACATATAGTATGATTAATGCCAAAAGTAGAAATGTGTTAAGCATTTGCTTTGACTAGCTCATTACTTTTCCACTTATATTTTTTTCATTTGAGTCTTTTTTTATATGTATTAAATTACTTTAGGCTGGAAGCTGACAAGAGACTTATGGCAATCATATTTTCTCCCCTTTAAACAGGCTTTATCTAAGCAATACCAAATACCATAGCCGCAGTGCAGTACCTTTTCTTCTGGATTGCAGGGCAACCCATTTACTTGAAGTATCAAATGAAGGAGAAGGGACTAATACAAGTGCATGCATAAATTTATTTGTCTTTGGGATCAACCTTTTGATCTCCTTGAAGACAATGATTATTTCTTACTGTCTGCATAGCTGTCTTGAGCCGATTTGCAGGTTACAAGTCTACTTCTTTGTTTTAATCATCCATTAATACAAGTATGTAGTGATGAGAAAGACATAAAAAAAGCTAGCAAATCATACTCATCAATGGATATAAAACACACCAGTTCACTGAACCCATCTTATTTTTAAAACATTTTGCTTAAATATCCTGAAACATCCTGAATTCATCCTTAACAGAACTCCAGCTTGAGGTGGCTAGTTTGGAATGGAGTACAAACAATGGTCACAAATAAACTTTAGTGAGAAATAAAAGATAATTTTTTGTAAACACTCAAACATAATTTTTTATGGATTCTCTGACATAATACTCGCAGAAGTAAAATTTCTACTAGTCTTTCTGGGTTATGCTTCATTGAATGTGTGACCCTCCCCCTCTACTCTGCCCTGGTGAGGCCGCATCTCGAGTACTGTGTCCAGTTCTGGGCTCCCCAGTTTAAGAAAGACAGGGAACTACTGGAGAGAGTCCTGCGAAGGGCAACAAAGATGATCAGGGGACTGGAGCATCTCTCTTATGAGGAAAGGCTGGGAGACCTGGGTCTGTTCAGCCTGGAGAAGAGAAGGCTGAGAGGGAATCTCATCAATGCTTATAAATATCTAAAGGGTGGGTGTCAAGAGGATGGGGCCAGGCTCTTTTCAGTGGTGCCCAGCAACAGGACAAGGTGCAACAGGCACAAACTGGAACACAGGCAGTTTCATCTGAACATGAGGAAAAACTTTTTACTGTGAGGGTGACAGAGCCCTGGAACAGAGAGGTTGTAGAGTCCCCTTCTCACTCAAAATCTGCCCGGGCATGATCCTGTGCAACCTGCTCTAGGTGAATCTGCTTTAGCATGGGGGTTGGACTAGATGATCTCCAGAGGTCCATTCCAACCCCTATCATTCTGTGATCCTGCGATTCCACAAAACAAGACATAGGGTCAAGGACTCAGAAACTGGAAGAAGCTAAAAGGCGGCTTAGAATTTCTAGAAGATAATTGTTTATGGAAACACAAGTTTGTGAACATTCTTTACTCACTCATACTCTCTTCTAAGCAATAAAAGAAATTATGTTATCTTGACAATCAGAGAAGAGACTATGCTGAAGTAGTACTATCTATCTGCCTAGGTAAGTCTACATTTGGAAGAAGCCATTTTTTCTTGAAGAGTCAGCTACCACATTTTCTCTGAAGCATCCTTAGTGCTCACAACCCCAAATGAAGAACATTTTGTAAATGATCAGGTTGAAGCCTCCAGCCTAGAGAGCACTCAACAGAATCTGGGGGGTTTTTTCCTGAAAAGTTTTTGAATTATCAAATGTTCTTAGAGAAAAATCAACCTGGTCAACTTTTCTGTTCCAAAAAAACTGAACTGAAAAACATTAGTCTTCTAAAAATGTCTTACTGTTATTTTTTTTTATTTTGAAGGTGAGATGAACCTCAATTTATTTTTTAAAATAAATATAAGCTTAATTATTTAAGCTAAGGTTAAAAAAAAAAAAAAGTGATGCTATGAAGCTGCATCTGTGAAATGTTCCCATTAACCTGAATGGAGTATTTTACTTGGTTTGCATTTTCTCCCAAACAGCCTAACCATGACAATTAAGATTTTGCCTCTGTAAGAAATCCAGGGTGAGGAAATTGTTTTGAAATCTAAAGTATTTCTTCAGGACAAGAAAATCAGAGTAAAATTACAATCAATATGCTGTTGTCATACAGCCCCCAAAATCCTTTCTAATGATTGAGAACAAAGCTTTTTTCTTTTCTTTAAAACAGTACTTACTTTCAAAAAATCAGTTGCCATGAAATGAAAATCTTAATTTTCCCTTTCTTTATACATCCCTGCCAACATCCCCACTTTAAAGCCACTAGTGACATTCACGTAAAGGGGTCCTTGTTGTTCAGAACTACTGTTTCTTCTCATTAGATAAGAGGTAAACTCTAGAATTTTTAAATAGAATATAAAAACATAGCCAAACTCATTGAAGATGGAGATTGTCTTTAACCATTTTTCTTTATGGCTGCATTCTTTTCTTCATTGTAATAGTCCTACTAGTTCAAATCTCCAAACCAGCCAATCCTTCATTCTTAGGAACAGTATATCTCTCTCTATATATTTATATACAGATATAGGTACATCTTTCTCTCTGTATTTGTGTGTGTGTGTATATACATATGTATGTGTGTGTTTTTATTTTTATAATGTGTTTCTCTCAGATTCTAGATTAAAAACTTAGTCCAGTAGACTAAATAATTAGGCTTGGCAGATATAAACCTTTCTATGTAGCAGCTTCTCTTGAAGTTCCTATATTTTTACCTTGTGTCCATTTACATTTCTGCCCATTTCTTCTCGAAGATATCCAGAAATTGGTAACTCCTTATGTATCTGCAATGATCTGCAAGAGGGAGGTCATCTGGGAGGGTTGAAACTATCATCTCATTTGAAAACTCTTTGGAAGTAAACTACTCATTATCTTTTCAAATACATGACCTGTGGCCAGAAAGCTAGAGGTCATCTGAATAGATCAAGATACAATCTGTTGTCAGAAAAAATACTGACATAGCACAATTTGTGGTTCAGGTAAAGGAAGAGAATTAGAACTTCTTTCTTTATTCTAATTTAATATGATGAAGTAAGTGATGGAAAGGGAGAGCCAGAAAGAAATATGGTGAGCCTCCACAGCAGCAAGCACTCAGGAGCAATTTACTCCCCTTGGAGTAAACAGGAGTCTCTATGAGACACTCACTCCCAACACCTGATGGAAGAAAACTGTTTAGAAGTCTCCATTGTATGTGTGTATGTGTATATATTTAGATATATATTGGGGGGTTTTGACAAAAAAGCCAAAAAACTAAACAACTTGTTAGAGACAAAGACATTCCTAGACATGACTACTCCTTCTGACAAAAATTTGACTGAAACAAATCTTTCTATGAAGGCTTTTGTTTTTGGCAAATCAGCATTGTTTAACAAAATGATCTGCAATGCCAAAGCCTTTTTTCTCATTTCATTCCTAGGTTTCAGACTAAAGGACTAGCTTCATCTCATCTCGTGTCAGGTGTTTAATATTCAGGTATCTAAAATAAAACTGGTATTGAGGTTCCTTATATTGTCAATAGAGAGAAACAGAAACCACATGGACAAAGGTAATTAATTCTCCCTGTCTTTCACATTGATTTTTTTACTCTTTGTGTCTTTAGTCCCTTCTAGTGTTCCTCTCTCTCACCATTAATTATAAAATGAACATGAATTTGCTTTTATGTTCTTGAACATAAAAGCAACCTGGTTTCAATCAGATGCAGAACTTTTGTACTGCTACACTTAAGCTGAGATTCACGTCATTTTGTGCCATCATGAACTCGAAATTTCATAGGATTTTGAAACTCAGGAAAGTGCAACAGCTTACAGGGCTTTAACCTTAACATTTCTTATGTTCTTGATAAAGCTTACGTGCCTGTGTCAATGCTTATAAATAATGTATCAATATTCAGAGAATGTCATAAAATTCATTTGGTTATAAAAGCAAGGGTATGCAGGTGAAGCTCTCACTTGCACATTCTATTTGAGCCTTACTCTAACAAAAAAGAAATTCTTTTTGTTTGGCTGTGTTGATAAACATCTTCCCAATTGCCTGCTACTCTCAATGTAAAATATCAGCGTCACTATTTTTGTCAGTATTTTCAAGACAGGTTGAATATGATAGAAAAGCAGAGAGACATTAAGACAGAACCAAAACACTAATTTGAGATATTAAGAATTTTAACAGAATTAATTTATGACCAGATGGGGATAAGAACCTACAACCTAGTAGCTGCATTACTAGAATCCTGATTCTTGAGAAATGTCAAATTATTTGTACTATTCTAAGACTGTCATTCTCAAAATAATTACTGTTATTAAGTAAATAATCTTCTTTACCATACTCACTTTGGTGGTTTCCACATCACAATAAAAGGGAGTGCATGAGAAAGGGACTATTGTTGCTCCCTGAAGAGAAAGAATCTCTTATGATGCCTATTACTGTTACGCAACATTGCTGCTTGCAACAGTAGCTGTTAGCAGAAAATAGTATCTATATATTCTTTACCTGTGCTTAAAAAAAAAAATTCTATCTAGTAGACTCTTCATGATTACCTGAAAATAAGCAGACACCTATTGTATGGCGTCACCTTGAGTAGCTAAGAAAGGGAGTTATAGTAAGAAATAGGATGGGCATGTCTGTTTGCTAGTACCAAGCTTTGTGGAGCCATAGATGAAACAGGAAAGAAGGCACTTCAGTGATTTGATAGAACAAATAGCCGAGAAGATGCACTTTAAACAGTTTCCAAGGTAACTGGCTCTGAGGCTGGAATCTATACATATGGGTACAAACAGGTTTCCAACTCTGAGACGGAAGACAATCAATGCAAAATAAATAATTAAAAAAGAGGACAGTTGAACAAATGAACATGAAAAATAATGCTTAATGAAAAATATTATTAGAAGAATTGTATTCAAAAAAGTTACTGCATATTAGTGGTTTCAAGGAAAGAAATGCTTTCATTGTATGCACCTGCGTAAAAGACAAGGAGTGTATAGTTTCACATTCAAAACTACTTTTTCCACAAATATATCTGTTAATTATTAATGTAGCATTTGTTAATATTTATTGCTCAAACTTTGTCTTGGTTAAATATCAGTAAATTGAGAAGAAAATTTTCTGTAAAATTTCAGATTTTCTTTAACATAGTCATAATTAGTACCTAATAGATTTAGACCACAAGATGATTGGATACTACTGTACAATTTAATATAAAGAACATTTGAATATTTAGCATAACAATCGTTATCAAAGGCATTCAAAAAACAATGCCTCTCTCAAATGGCCAGTACCTAAATAGCACTGATAATGTGCTTTATTTAAAAACTAATGTTGCTTTTTAACATTTTAAAATTACAATTATTAGTTCAGGAAAAATGGTATTTCTAGTAATTGATTTTAACAGGATCACAGGTAATTCTGAAGAATTAAAGTATGTGTCATATATGACTGTATTATAGAAACATCTGTATTTATAAACAGATCTACCTCATTTAAAGCCTTAATTCTTTACTTGTTCAAGAATCCTAATATTAAATCACAACTTTTGTTTATATACAGGAATATATAGATACAATTCTCAAACAGGCTTGTACCCTCTCTGTGGGTTCCTAGCCTGAATGGCACAAGCAGACAGACACCTTCAAAGATGAACAGCTAATTCTTTAGTCATAAACTAACACACCAAGCTCTGAAGATGCAAAATGCATCAGACTATCCTCTACAGACTGAATGCAGATGAATAAGTAACTGTGAGATATACATGCAGTTTATCCTCTGCAACATGTGCATTAACAACTGATACAAGCTAGTGAGGTGCAGTATGAACATACATTAAGTTCACAGATGACACCAAGTTGAGTGGTGCAGTTGACAAGCCTGAGGAATGGGATGTCATCCAGAGGGACTTGGACAAGCTTGAGAAGTGGGCCCATGTGAACATCATGAGGTTCAACAAGGCCTACTGTGAGGTTCTACACCTGTGTTGGGGCAATCGCCAGTATCAATACAGGCTAGAGGATGAAGGGATTGCGAGAGCCCTGTGGAGAAGGACTTGGGGGATGAAAAGCCAGACACGAGCTGGCAATGTGCACCCGCACCCCAGAAAGCCAACTGTATCCTGGGCTGCATCAAAAGAAGTGTGACCAGCAGGTTGATGGAGGTGATTCTGCCCCTGTACTCCACTCAGGTGAGATGCTACCTGGAGTACTGCATCCAACTCTGGAGTCCTGAGCACATGTAAGACATGGACCCGTTGGAGCAGGTCCAGAGGAGAGCCACAAAAGTAATCAGAGGGCTGAAACACCTCTGATATGAAGAAAGGCTGAGAGGGTTGGGAATGTTCAGCCTGGAGAAGAGAAGGCTCCAGGGAGACCTTATTGTGACTTTGCAATACTCAAAGGCAGCTTATAGGAAAGATGGGGACAAACTTTTCAGTAGAGCATGTAGTAACAGGACAAGGGGCAACAGTTTTAAACTGTAAGAGGGTAGACTTACACTGGACATAAGGAAGAAACTTTTTACAGTGAAGGTGGTGAGACAGTGGAACAGGTTTCTCAGAGGTTGTGATAGCCCCCTCCCTGGAAGTGTTCAAGGTTTGCGTGGACAGTGCTTTGAGCAATCTGATCTAGTGAAAGAGGTTCCTGCCCACAGCAAGGACATTGGACTAGATGTTCTTAGAAGGTCTTTTCCAATTCAAACCATTTTATGATTCTATGAAACTCCTATATGAGGTTATATGGCATGTTACTCGTAATCAAATGTGGTACTTGCCTGTTAATTTGGATTATATGCATCAGTAGAGTCCTCATATATGGATGAACACATTCAGTTTATTCCATAAGATACCACGAAAGAGATTTGCATAATTCTGAAAGAGGCAGAGACTGCAGTGCAAGAGAACTGATTCCATGTTCAAGTCTCTGAAGTGTAGGAAATGAACTAGTTTTATACAGTCATGTATAAAAAGATTTTAAAAATGTTATCTTTTAAGAATACATTTTAATTTCTATGCAGACCAGATATAACAAACTATCAGTCTCATGTTTTGCAATTTTTTATTTACTGTCAATATTTCTAGTATAGCCATTCTTAGCTGTAGCCAAAAGGAGGCTGTAGCTGTCGCACATGGTGACACCAGTTCCTGGCACAAGGCTCTAATGAAATTGATGGTGGATTCCAAAATTGGATAAAAAGTAATAAAAATGTGACTGTGCAGAGATCCTATATACACAAAGGCCTCAAGTTTACCAGGACATTTCAGTTTGAAAGCAGTGTTATATTTGCAATGGCTTGAAAAACCCTGACAAAGGAAGAATAAAATTGTCTACAAGAGGAGTGCTTGAAGCAAAATTATATGACTTCATAAATAAATTGAATTGAATTGAATGTATGTGTGTGCACATCCAATTCATATACATATATACATATGTATATACATTCACACACACACTCTGCTTAGGTTATCTAGTATCACTGTAAGTGCAAGAGATCAAGTGAATAGCATAGTTGATACAGGATGCCAATCTAGAAAACATTTCATCTTGGCTATGAATTCATCAGAGAAATATTCCCCTAAATTATGAATATTATTATTGATCCTTTATTAAAAAATATGCCTTTCCAAAGACTGCATTAGCCTTTCCCTTATGATTTGCCTGAAATAAAGCTTGCTGGTTATAAGTCAATACCTACTTCAGCCCCAGTATTTTTGACGTTACAGCAAAAGGATTTTTCCCAAAAGTAGTAAAAAGATGAAAAGCAACCAGTTAAATTGCCATAGAAATACAAGCAACTTTGAGCCAAAACAGATTTGACAAACTTCCCAAAATGATAGATGTAGAGCTTACTCAAAAGACTCGAACTATTAAGGGAGATGGTGTGTATGTGTGTTATCACATGAACATAACACGTGCATGCATGTTCACGAAATTGAAGCAACCTGAAATATTCTTGTTTGTTGCTCATTTAAAAATTTGAATTTTCAACAGTGACAGTTCTCTGCAATTTTCTGCTGCATTTAGCAGAATTTAGGCGAAAGAACAGAAGGAAAGGAAAAGGAAAAAAAATCAGGTCTGAAATCTGCATGTCCTTCTGGAGATTTTACCCCAAATGCTGTTGCTAGCTGTAGTTGCAAACAATGACATAAATCAGCTCAGATAAGCTCTATGATCAATAAATTACTAGGAAAATGCAGGTTGTAGAAGAAAAGCAAGTAAAACCTGTGATTTTGCCTAGATCTAGTACCCAAAGAATAAGATTGATTGTCTTTTCCGTGCCCTGAAAATAAATCAGCATCGAAGGCAGTTAGTCAGCTCAGGCCAAAGGCATGTGTTACAGCATCCCAGGATATTTGTTCCAAACACCAGGATAGACTTTTTTCCATAAAACCAAAATTGACCCTTTAAAGAGACATGACACAAGACAGACTATAGCATCAAAGTACTTCACAAACTGCTGGAATCTGGCTGCCTGAACTCCTGCTGGGGTATGAGGTATTGCAGTTGCAAAGGTCAGTAAAAAGGTGTTAGATAATAATAAGGGCACAGATCTATTGAGAAAAGGAAACTGAATCAGAAGAAATGGTGCAGCACTATGTTGAAAGTTCTGCTGGAAGTTCATCTATATTTCACGTTCACAAACAAAAATTAAGAATGTATATTTAAGTGTATCATAAAATTACTCAAATAAGCCAAGCAAATTTTCTCACCTGAAAAAGCTGAAACTTTAATGCCAATGTCACCTATGAGTATTTCAGATTTTGATTAATCTTTAACAAGATTTTATTACATTAAGGTCTATTAGAAGTTTTACGTCTCTTGTTTGTTTTGGGTAACACATTTTTTGTTTTGTTATTATTGTTAAGATGCTTTTTAAGCTTTTGGGGTATACGTGTTCAAAGTCAAGGTGAAGAAGTGGAATGTCCTGTTGTAGGAGTAAAAGCAATGCATAAAAGAAAAGGCAAAAGCAAATGAGCAAAAATATTAAACACTTTGGTCACCTTAACATGGCTTGAGCATGGAAGTAACACTTCCATGCAGAAAATGCAGGATCCCAAATTTTTTCCTGCCTGATGATCTAACACATACAGGAACACTCAGATATTTAGATATTTTCCTAAGTAGATATTGCACGAATCTAGATAGTTCTTCCTATTATGCTTATAAGAGAATGTTAGACACATACTGTAACATACAGGACGTATCTATCTCGTTATTAATGGCTGCCTACTGAAATCAAGGTAGCAGGGGTCTGTGTGAAGAATGGTGTTGTGTTCTGCTAAATCCACACAGAAGATCAGCACATGTTAACATATAGTGGGAAGAAGAAACAGGAAATGAGAATTTGTGTTGGATAAATTCCATTCCAGGACAAGGAATCTAACAGAAAATAAACACACATTATTTATTGTTATAATAAATAGTTGTCTTAATGTCTTCTTTGGAAGCTGCTATGGAAAGCCTACAACTAAAAAGTCTTATAGGTCTTTCTCTGATATTCATGAGGAAGAATGGAAATAGCTGAATTCATATGAGATTCTTTTCAAAGCACTTAATTTTCACAATTAACAGCATCATATTTTTACAATAACATCAACATTCTATCATGTTTTTGTGTACTCTTGTACAAGCCCAGAGAGCTTAATTCCATGGTGGTGTTTCTCCTACCTTTCCTCTGCTAGCAAAGAGTAACATATCAAGGAAAATCTGATTCCCAGCAAGTGAAGATTAATTAAAAACTTCAGAAAACACCAGAGGGAAATCAATTGAGTGCATAAATGTGTGTGTTTGGTTTCATTATTATTGATTCTTTCCTTGTCTTTTCTCCCCTCTTACTCAGTCTTCAAGATTTAAAAAGGAAATAGACAAAATTAGAATTAAGAAATTAAGAAAAAATTAAGAATTAGAGGGCAGGCCAATACAGGTGACACTGTTGTGGGTGTTTACTATAGGCCACCTGATCAGGAAGAGGAACTTGACGAGGCCTTCTACAGACAGCTGGAAGTTGCCTCGCAGTCACAGGCCCTGGTGCTCATGGGGGACTTCAACCACCCTGATATTTGCTGGAAAAACAACACGGCCAGGCATGTAC
>VZSC01011761.1:266078-295344 GCA_013398225.1 Steatornis caripensis | reverse complement strand
GTCTCCTTCTCTGGAGATATTCAAAACCTACCTGGATGCATTCCTGTGCAACCTGCTCTAGGCTAACCTGCTTTAGCAGGGGGGTTGGACTAGATGATCTCTAGAGGTCCCTTCCAACCCCTACCATTCTATGATTCTATGATTCTATGAAAATACACCAGTTTAATCAGCTTTCATTCTTTTTACCATGAACTTAATGCAGTGAATGTAAACAAATTTTAGAAGTTCCTTCAAGCAATGGTTTTTGTCACTGCATGTTTTCTGTCACTGCATGTCTTGAATCTTTGAAAATAAATGTATGAATCTTTGATATTATATTATTTCTACCATTGTGCAACCTGTGAAAGATGTGATGCTTACAACCTACAAAATAACACCTTTTAGTCTTTCAGAGAAAACACGTATAACAGAATTTCAGACTTCTGAGGACTACACCATCCACACTTTTCATTCTGACACAAACGGTCTTAAAAACAAAGTAAACAATCTTAACTTCTATTTCATTTTGATACTAACTCCTCTTTAAAGACTGCTATGAGACTCACATAGCCCTGATTGTTGCAGCACATCTTGCATGCTGAAATCAGGACCATTGTGCAGGGCATTCTGAGGATTTTCCTGCTTACTTCTTTCTACAACTATTGGAAAATAACTCTCCTATTACTCCTGATTTAGTGTTTATTAGAGGGTGATTGGAGGGGGGTCAGGAAGAGAGAGAGAGATAAGAAATATGCTTGCAATGCTAAATACAAACAGCTGTGAAAAAGCCTGTAAAAGCCACTGTAATTTGTCTGCAATACAAGGCCAACCACAGGTAACACACATAATCAATGTAAGCCAACCCCACAATAATGGGAAAACAAAGCTAATGTATTAAAAATGAAACAACTATTCACAATTAGTTTAGGGAGAAACTCTACCTAATCAGATAGCAATTAGCTAATGATAGGTTAAACATCGCTCACAGAAGGCTTTGTGATCAAGGCTTCATCCTAAATTGTGAATAGTAGCTCTAGTGGCAGGAGCAGCAAGAGAGTAAGAAAGCTTCAGAGTGAAGACATGCTCTGCAGGCTACCCATTTTCCAGCTTCCTTCTGTCAGACACTGCCAGAATTCTTTAACGGTATGAGATACAGAGTGCAGAAAGATAATAAGCTGAAAGTGAGCAATTTTCTAAGGGACAGAAATGAGATGGAGGTGAGCACCTAACAGCTGCCAATCAGAATTAAATGATACTATGAGGATACTTACCTGACAGTTGATGAATGACAGTCTGTACAACTCTTCAATCTGCACTTTTGTATATAAATGGCATTTAAAAAAAAAAAACCCAACAGAAACGAGCATTCCAAAATATAAAAATTGGAAGATTTATATCTGCCATGCTCAAATTCTCTCTCAGAATAAATAAAAATGGGTCACTAAATCCACATTTAGTCATACTCCTTACTGAAGACCGCCTTTCTTCTAAACACCTGTATAGAATTCTAAACACCTTTTATAGAATTATCTTGAGAGAACAATTTGATGGGGTTTTCACACTCTCATTCATGCTAAACTTACTATTTCAATGTAATAAGTTCCTGAGGCGCATCAAATGTTTTTACGTTGATTTTGGTTTTTTTCCCCCCAAGTGAAACTGGGGGAAAAATGTCTTCACTGGAGACAAATAGCACACACTATTAACTTGAGAGTCAGGTAAATTCCAGGAGTTCAGCAACAATAAATGCTCTCATGATCCATCTTAAAATAACTTTTTCATCTCTGCTAGAATTAGAGTATTTTCTGATGGCAATCTACCGTATGATTTTTTTTTTCTCTGTCACGTAATCCTGTACTATTTTTAATTTCCAAAGCAATCTTCAAAGTTAGCCTAATGTGAGGAGGTAATGGATTTTAATGTGAAAGACCTTACGCTGTACTGTGAAATAAAGAAATTTTGTGGAGACATGGGTGAGAAGACAAGCTATGACATCAGCATTGCAATCTCTCTACGCTAAGATTTCTGGGATTTGTTAAGATGGCTTTCTACTGTGGGAGGATTCAATTTTAACTGCCTAACCTAATTTTACAGTAGTATGAAATAATATATTTCCATAAGTACATTCATGTCTTCCCCCCACCCCTTTCCTGTAATTTCTATTCCTGTGATTTCTACTAAAGTGATGCAGAAAATAAAGATATTGTGAACTGCTCTCCCAATGACACAAATTAAGTGTGAAACACAGCAGTATGGCTATGGTCCTTGCTTTTAAAAATGTTGCTGTTATTTCACCTTATCTTTTTTTTTGTTTTTCAGTTTAATCCATCTGCTTGTAAACCAGAAAATTAAATGACCCATCACAGTTTGGAGAAAAAACTAAACTCTCTCCAGTTCATTGACAGTAGTCAGGGGGAAGAAATGACATATTTTGTTCTTGAGATTCCTATAAAGTATTAGCTGACCTTCTAGGTATGACAGAGCACGCAGTGCTAGCCTCTCAACCTCAAGGGCAGATGCATATTTTTATTTCATAGTGCCTGTGAGAATTGGAGAAAATTCCTGACTTATAATTCTCCAGTGAAAGCTTTCTTGCATGCTTCAGCCTTTTCTCCTCCCACACATGTACAAAAAAGAGTAGGAATCCAGCTCATCTCTCTTTGGCATAAGACATTGCTTCCTTACAGAGTAGCCTTCACAGATAATTCAGGAAGAAAGTTACTGACCCTTTATTAAGAAGGAAGAAATGTGGGAAAGGGAGGTCAGGGAAGATAGTGCAAAAAAACCTCTCATAGTCTTTACTGAGAAGCATTCTCAGACAGAGAAAGAAAATAATGCAAATTTAAACCTTCCATTTTCAAAGCACTAAACAAATACAAATCATTCCTAACATCACCCACTGAAGTATGTAAATATAATCTCCTTTCTTTTAATACAGAAACTGAAGTAAAAAGAGGTATTACGTGTCCTGAATTTGTGATAAAATCTCTTGATAAACAGAGATTGAACTAAGGAGTTTTGGACTGCAGCCTTGGACTCAGGCCTGAATGTGTGACAGGTCTAACAAACAGAAATAAAAACAGGCTAATCCACTGTAATGGTGAATATAGTTTTCACATCATTAGCAGAGCCCACCCAGGTAGCAAAAACAAGTAACTGACTGCTGATAGAGGAGCGATTATATACACGCTAACTCACAGTCATGGGTCCTTCCATTTCAGGATAAAACCACCTCCTGAGCAACCCTTTTTGCATCCTGTTAGTAAGAGCTACACTGGGAAGCAGGTAATAATGACTGTTACCTACAGTATGACTGCCACTCCCTGTTCCCCTCTCACTTCTGAGGACACGGGAAGTGTGCAATGAAGCCAAGAGAGCCTAAACCTTCTATACCCTCTTACCATCAGGTAAGTCTAAAAGCCAGCATATTACCAGCTATATATGTATAAAAGTTACAGGCCTTTTTTAAGAAACTATCTCTATGCAGATATATTTTTTCATAGTGAAATCCACAATTAACTTAATAAAAGAATAATTAATGAAGTATATAATAAACAGCTTACATATTCAATGTCTAATTATCACAAGGCTGTGATTGCAGGTTAAAAGGTAAAGATACAGTTAAATATATAGCATATGGTAGTGCATTTCACTTTAAGCTTCACACATTATAGGTACTTTTGCTGCAATATACATTGCTCTTTTACTCAACATGTTTTTTAACTCAACACATCATGTAACAGTACAGATGGACAAAACCCTTCTGTTAGAATCAAAAGTCTCCGAGCAAGATTTGGGGGAATAGGCAGGTCTAACCTCTAATATAATGAAATTAGCTTGATAGAGTCTATTTGACCGGGTGTGTAAACAACTGGAGCAAGCTGACAGCAGGGATGACACGAGACTGAATTCCTGAAGCCCTTTACAAGGCCAGTCAGGATTGGCTGCAGAATAATGACTGGGAGAGATTCTGTGCACCATTTCCAGAATAAAGGCAGCAGGTGAGCAACGTACAAAGCTTGACTTAGCTGTCAAACTGTCCAGATCCCTTCCATGTCAGAAATGATCCTATTCCCTTTGCCAAGTCCTCACTGGAGGCACAACCTGTCTGATCCTTCATAGTTCTTCCAAATCTTACCTTCACTGACTGTTAGCCTTGCAGCTTTTACTCCACTATCAAACTTTCTTGTTTTCTTTGCACCTGAAAATGGAGACCCGCAAGACTATCAAGTCTTTTGTAGACCTGTTTCTACTATCCCTGAAACATCAGCAAAAACAGTGACTACATTCATAAGCATTTCTACTGCAAAACAAAAAGTGGACTCAGGTGATTTGCAGACAGTTTGGAGGACAAATACATCGCTATAAAGCAGAAATCTTCCAACCAGTAAATATATCTCTGAATGTAACATATAACACTTCCATAATCCAACTGAACCTGAAGACTTAATCTGGTCTCATCTCTTATTGATCACCCCCTTTATAGTTTCTTCCTGTCTCTGCTTTCTGATTCCTCTTATTTTGGCAATGTAGTGACTAAGCATGATGATGCTACTTTCATCTCAAGAAGGGTATGAGCTACAAACCACTGCCAGTTTAGACAAGTATTACTATGTGCACGCCAATTTCTCACATTTCACCCTAGACCGACTGACATAAACAAGATATTGAGCTTAATCATTCAGTGGTGGCCATGCTTATGTTATATTTTAGCTACTTGCTACAATTTAATTAAATTAGAGGTATCCATATAGGAGAAATTTTGTTTGTTCTAATGTCACAACAACAAAAGCATAGAGCATATTCCTAGGTTTATATTATTTCAGGTCAGCAGACAGACATTTTAATGTCTTTCTAGGACAAAGTTTCAAGGTTTATATGTTTTAGAAACAAAGTCTAAAGGGCCTTAGCATATACTCTTCCAAATTTAACTTAGCTAGAAATAACCCTAAACTAAATTCAGCCTATGTTCTCCTAAGTAATAAGATCAACATAAACAGAAAGAAACTTATAATCTGTCCAAAAGATGTGAAGTCATTAATGTGGATGTACAGTGTTGGAGAATGAACTCACAATTGGCATACCATGATGATAATAGCAACAACAAGCCAAATTCATAACTTCCTTATGGTCACTCAGCATGGCTGGAGTACTGGAGTACTCAGGCAATTTCTTGCTAACAAAGAGCTGTTGGGAGCCATAACCAACCAGATGTCATAATTTAGACTGTGTTTGCCATAGGATCAGCCCCAGGGACAGGAAGCCTTTGTTGTTTCTTTGTGTAACTTTGTTGTGGGCCTACAGAACTCACCTTCAGCATAAACCAAAGAAAGTCCCATACATACATTAAAACCAGTGCCTCATACACTCTTTGGAAGTAGATGAATTTTTATGAAATTTAAGACAAAATATACCTCAACATATCTGTCTTTTGCATATTTTTTCCCTTACAGAGGAGTTAATTGGGTCTATATGGCAACACGTCACAGTTACTGAAAATCAGAGTTTTCTCAAAATCACAAAGGTACCAGGTAAGTTCTAAGGCCTCAGAGGCTTAAACAACTGCAGGTAGAAATCAGGTTGAGGGAAATAAATGTACTTTGTTTGGAGTTTTTTTGCATTTATTTATTTTAAAAAAAAATATAAACCACTAAAGTCTATATATTTGTATTTGATGGAACACTTAATTTCTACCTGGTCTTGTTCATCCCTGTAACTCAGCTATGCTGTCAGCCACACACAGACTAAGAATCTGTTCTACTCTGAAGTTTACATGTGACCATTGCAAATACTTGCCAATGTGTGTGCTTTCCACAGAGAGGCAAAAGGCTCCTTCACTTGAGTAGTTTATTCTGCACAAAATAATCTGAACAAGTTTACTACATCTGCTGGGATACAGACTTTGGAGCCATCCCAAAGAACGCACAGACATCTAACAGTGTATCTGAAAAGGCATGTAACTAGCGATACTGTCCCACATGTCATGATGATAATGTTAGGCAGGGAGAGAGAAAAAGACTGCACTAAACATTGTATGTTTCTCTACAGTAAGATCTGGGGAAAGATAAGCTCTTTTCCCTTAAAGCATTCCTCTCATAATTAGCTTTTGATTATATCGTCTATCTTCATTCATGGTCTTTAAATGTATACTTATTGCTATCTTCTCTGGCAGTTTGTCTTCTTTAGCAAATAATCTTCATCTTCAAAATATTCTTTATGGACAGACAATACTACATTACAGGAAACAGCCTTAAAAACAGAAATTTAAGATTTATGAGAGAACAGGGAGTTGCTTGATAATCATTTACTTTGTAACAGTGACTAGGAAGTAGTACAGCCTGTAATTCTATGGATTTGTTCATCTGGTTTTATAATAAGTCATTGCTACAATTTTTGTTGGCAATTCCATTTTGTCATTAAATGTCACTGATAGGGATTATTCAGCTCATATTTCTAGGATCATATTCATGAGAAAACTAAAGAATGGCAGTGAGAATTACTGCAACCTTGAGAGTAAACTAACAATCTAGTGCTCAGAAAACATACTCTGCTGATTAATATCATCCTTTAGCATCTTGGATGTCTGAACAAATGGAACATCAACAGAGAGGTAACAAGCCAGGTGTAGTCATAAGGACTGTTGATGTCTTTTAATATCAGTATGTGAAGTGTAAGAACAATTCTTCTCTAAAGCATAAATGACAATCCAAGAAAGATGTAACCAAGAATGAAAGTGTTATATGTGCTGTATATATGTGCTATATTGTAGAAAGAGACAAAAGTTCCAAACAAACCTTAAGGAAGCACTGTTTTGTTACCAGCATTAAAACGTGTTCACAAGCCGTTCACCGTGGAAGTGATAGCTGCTTGACTAAGATTACTTCATTAGAAGAGTTACGCAAAAATATTTTAGCTATATTGCTAAACTAAATGTTAAGATGTCAGAATGAACTTCCTTCAGATCTTAACCTAGATTATTAACTGATCGAATTGATCAGGACAAATACTCCCTGAGAAAGCAAAAGTCCAGAAACAATCTCTCCAGCACAGGACAGATTAGTTTCTACAAACAGTGTATTTTCCCTCACTTCACTTCTTTTTAGCAATACACTTGATGGAGGCAATAATCAGCTACAGTTGGGAGGCTTCTTGATTTTTTTTTGTTTGTTTTAACTAACTGGGTACTCCTGCTACATTGCGATATGAGCACTTCAGCATCATCACGGTAATATGCAAAATGTAATAAGTCACAGCAATAAGTAAAACTACTGTTTCGTATTTTAATAGATACATTTGTAATCACCTTTTGTTGGACTTCTGTTTTTTGGTTTGCATGTTTACTTTTACTAAATAGAAGATTAAAAATTACGAACAGAAAATATATTGCGTATTTTACAGATATTAAGGCAGGGGAATTATAGTCTTCGCAGATGCACTATAGCAATTATTGAACATGAATGCACAAGTAATTACTATGTTAAATACCTTATTCAAATAGACAGTACAAATTAAAGCTACCCTAGTTTGTCTGAAATCCATAGCTTGCTCTGAAGTGGCAATTTTGTCTTTTTTTTTCTTTTGGCTTTCTTTTTTAACAAGAAACATTCATGTTCATTGTTGTAAGTAAAATGGCCTCAGTTTTCTGCCTCTTTGCACCTTTGACATCATACCAAGAAGAGAGGGGGTATATCTACTCAAGTTACTAAACAGAAACAAATAGATTAAATTAAAATAAACTAACTAGAAACAAAATTTGTGCTTACCACAGTATGCGTAGGACACAGAAACAAGTGGTACAGATTGTTTTTCCATCCTGAATGTACCCCGTTGACAAAAGAGAGAAAACTTACACTCTCTCTGACTAAACTGAGGAAAAAAAAGAATTGTTTGGGATGAAACACATATGCATTCTAGTGGAGCACACCCTGAAATTTCAGGTGTGTAAAGTGTCTTCTTTCCCTTCTCTTACCTTAGAATGTTAATCTATTAATCTACTTGCTCTTCCATTCATAATAATCCACAAAAAAGGGATATCTTAAATGGTAAGGACTGAAAGATTTCTCTCTGAATACCTTAACATTAAAAAATTCAGATATTCCTTGTAATGTATTTTCTACAAACTGAACCACCAGTTAAAACCAAGCTACAACAGCACTGTCACAGTAGGACTAAGTGAAGATGCATTCATCCTGTTTCCAGACCATTCTCTGGAGGAATGTTAGGACCTCAAAGGGACTAAGTAGGTACTTAGCTGTTCAGAATAGCCAGACTTAGTCATTTCTGCGTAAAATCAGAAGCAAACTTTCTTAGGAAACTAAGAAAATTGCTGATTGCAGGACAGGTGGCAACTGAGGATTTAAATGTTGTACTTTGACTAAAGCAACAATTAGGTACCCAAGTCATCTGGAACAGATGGCATCTTAGGAGGAGAAATGATGGATACATAATTTCATTTGAGTAATTTTAGACCGGTAGATTTGGGAGGAGTACCACAAACAAATTGATGCAATACTAATACTCTAGTCAATATATCAACACTACAGTTTATCTTACAGTAAGAATACTGTGCAATAAATTCACGATTACTTCCTTCAGGACTTTTTATTTTAAGAAAAACACGTTTGGTTCTGGTTAGTACTTGGACACTATATTTAAAAACAGATAATTATGGTATGGTATTGTTTTAACGATTCTGGTAGACTGACTTGGGAACAAGCAAAACTAAAAATACAGCTTTGGTCAACTAGAAGAGAGTAAAAGAAAGAGGACATGGACTATCCAAATTCTTAAAGAACATGTGTGAGGTATACAACTGGCATATATCTCAAAGGAGTGAAAGAGCCTTTATAAACTTTCCAAACTTCAAAAATACCTATGCTGCTATAATGAAAATAACACTGGAAATGAAATAAAAATACCTTTAGGGAGAAGATCATGTGCTTGCTTTAGATCTTTACAAGTTAACTGTTCTAAGCTAAGATGTTCATAGAGACTCAATTTATATTCAACAGAAAAGGAAAAAGGGTTTATCTCCAGAGAAAAAGTCTGCCAGCTATCCCAATCCTACACTACCTACAGAAGTGAACTAAAAGACTTGGTCAGGTTGTATGACTAGCTTCTGTCCTCTGAAGATGAATGACATGGTTAAGGACAGGAAGTTGACCGAGACGAATTCACCCAGAGGAATGTGATAACAATGCCTACTCAACTGATGAGATTTTTCTACTGAAATAATTTTTTCTGTTAGGAACTGCTTTTCTGCATACATAAAAAAATTCTGGGAGAACTTTCAGTTGCAAGGACAGGATACTTTCACTAAACAACAGGACTGGAACAGGATGAGGAAATTAGGGACCCTGACCACTCTCACTGTTCATAGATCTATCATCTTGCAGAGACTTCAGATGGGCTCAGGAAATAGAGAGAGAAGTGGGGAGAAAAAAGACTTCCACCTTCCACTTCTACCTGACCTTCTGTAAGATTCTTCTCAGTTTCATCCTGTAGGAAAATATGTCATTGGGTCTGAATAGATTTTTACTGGGCCATCTGCCACTTCCCCATCCTCTCCAACAAGAAAGGAGAGAAAAAAAATTAATTTATTTCTCATCTTAAATTTAAGGCAGCCTTATTTTGTTGCTTGCATAAATATGAATTTTAGATACTATTAACCATTCCCAAGGGCTGGAAGGAAATTAAGTCACTTGAGATCAAAAGAATGGCATGTTGTAGGATATCACTAGCCATATGTTATTTATCATGGATAAGTCCTACTAAACCAGGATATAAAGGAGAATGATAATTAACCATTCTGTGATCTGGAAGCAAAGGAAGGGCCAGACTAGGCTATGAGAGGGTTATTGGGAAGCCAGAGTACATGTCAAGCTAAGCATCAATGTCTCATAAAATTCATGTCATAAAATTAATTAAAATAATTGCTTTAAACCATGGCTTTAATGGCTTTAAACCATAATGAAAGAGCTTAAAATAAAAGGACCATAAGACTAATGACAGAGGACTCATCATAACCAACTAAAAGGCTTAGGGTTAGGTCTAGTTGTATTTAACAACGTAATTATTATGCAGAAATGACACAAAGGGATCACAGAGATTAGAAATGCAATGAGGAAAAAACATTGCATGTAGTTTCACAGTACCTAATTTAAAGAGAAACTTACTGAGGAATAACAAAACCTCACTCCTAAACCTCAGGCCTGAAACTTAATCACAAAGATGTGTTCTCCCTTTCTGAACTTTAAAAGGGATTGTACTGTTCTGATCTAGGGCCACCTAATAAGCACTTACTTCTCTGCTATCTGTGATAAATATCAATACTATTGATGGAAAGGCATGACATAGATGTCACATCTTTACAATAATGTCCAACAACAGAGGTTGTTGCTGTTGGGGCGTAATCAACACTAAAGACCTGTTGTGGTAGCTCCATCAGCTGTGACTTAAAAGTAATAGGCTTAGTTTTTTACAAGCTTATATCATCAGCTGTAGCCATACACTAAAAAAACATGAGGAAATGTTAAATGATAAAGACAGTAAGAAAGCAATAATAACTTTGTTTATGTCAAATTGGTGGAGAATACTTCAAAACCAGCACTATTATTAATAGTTATACATCCAGCTTATTTTAAATTTTTGATAAGTCCTCCATAAAACTGTTTTGTAGGCAGAAATCTGATAAACTTAAATGCTGCACACCTGAATGTGAGAATTTCCTTCTTTATTGTCTAATTACATTTGTTTTTCAGGAACAAAAAGTGAAGAAATCAGCTGAGACAGTTAAGTCTGAAAATAGCTTTTCAAACAAATTTAATAAATTGTTTCATTGCTACATATAAACTTTACAGTATAAAACTGTAAGAAGAAACATCTACATTTAAATACTTAAACATGTATTTTTTAAAAGAACCCCTAGAGTCTATCAAATAAAACCGTACTGTTATAAACATAGCATAAGAAAGAAAAGCAGCTAGAAAATCGAAGCATCTATGAGGATGATGCTAACCAAAGCAATTAAAGAGATGGGATAGTTCCCTTTTCACTTGAAACTGTTTATTTTTATTACAATGCCTACCAGGTAACTCTTGCCTCAAAGATCATATTATTGAAAAAAAAATGTTTTCATTAATCTTATCCTCCCCTTTTAGAGAATTTTTTAAAATCAGCTCTGCAACCTTGTAAATGCAGGGAAATTCCGTCCTTAATTTGAAATCCATTAAACTTCAGTGGGGACAGGCCATCCCTTTACATATATATATATATATATATATATATATATATATATATATATATTTTTCAAGAAATCTGAAAGTTTCATGTATTATGAACTTCAAAACTAAGATCCAAATTTCAGATTTTCTGGTCCGAGGTTGCTTTAATTAAAACACAGATTAAATGGTTACAGGTTCAGGGTGACACACAACAGTTAAGTGTTAATCTTAATTTACTTCATGTCTATTTTTCTCCTGGTTTGGGTGTTGTTGTGGTTTTTGGTGGGTTTTCTTTTTTTGGTTGTTTGGGGGTTTTTTGTTTGCTTTTTTTTGTACAGCTGTTTGTTTCTGTACATCTCTTTAATAAAACAGCTCTATACTTTGTGTATACTGAGCATGTACAAACTTCACTGCATTAATACAAAGCTGAGGAATTAATCAGAAGAGCTGGAGGCAAGAAAGCTGTTAAGACCCAGGATGGCCCATGTAGGGAAAAGCTTTCCATGACAGTAAGATGTTTGGACATGTGAAAGCTGAATAACTTTATTTATTGCAGAAAATTATAACCAGATCATCACACCAGCATGTGGGATTCTACTGCAAAGGGAAAGTCTCGTCACCACATGAAAATTAAATCACTGATGTTTCAGAGCGTCTACTGCCTCTTGTCATCTCATCATGTGAATGGCAGGAATTCCATTCAGGATATTGTGCCTTTTATGAATCACAGCACACAGCTAATTTTGCACAGATTTTAACTATTTGAATTGCACTATGGCTTTAACGTGCATCTAGATTAATACAGAGGCTACGACACTGAAGCACTGAAGACAAACAAATGTAAGACAGTAAAAAACAAATAAAAAAACCACAACAGCAGCCAGTGTCAGCAATACGACGATTAGCCAGTTACTGAGTTGCAAGTCTCTGAGTTTAACATAGCAATGAGCATGGTATAACTGTCTTGTAAACAGATGAGAAAGTAAGATATTATTGTCTTGAGAAAGTGCTCTCATGTATGATGTTTGATTTCTGACAGTACAGTAGAACTAAAATAATTTTCCATATAGGTAAATTTAAAGCACAATTACTCACAAGCATTAGCTCTAATTTAATAACACATTTTCAGAATGTCTAAATAGACCAAACTTACCTGGAGCAATCAAGATCATAAAGAAAACCAGAAGACAGAGATGAACATTATCAATCCAAAAGGATTGGTGTGTTCAGTAGTTGCCAGAAAGGCAGACATTCTAGCATTATTCTATTCCTCGTAAGTATCAATTAACATATAAAAGTATCTAAATGTTCCTCGAGATCTTTCAAATCCTGGTTGCTGTTAGTTCCTTGCTTGAGTAAAACATAGTGAATTTAATAATACTTCAAACTTATTAATGGCACCACTTATTGATGGCGCCAGCAACAGAACTGCTGTATTCATTCCGTATATTTCTGCATCAATAGCCTGTGAACACCCTGCAGCAAATTTCCATGTATTTTCTGTTAACCAATTTAGCAGAAAACGTTTTGGCAAAGCAGATCTCTGAATATATTAGTTTAAATAAAAATTTAGAAGAAAGAGTGTTTGTTAACTGTACATAGTTGGTTACAATTGCAAATTAATTATCTGATCTAGTATCTATTTAGCTGGAAACTTTCAGCACAATTCACTGGGGCTTAGCTGCATAGGGATACAAAGTTCAGGGCTTAAAAAAAAAAGACAACAATAAAACTACTGTCCTTAGTAAAGCGTACAAAGTTTAACCTGATATTATTGTTTTGCTAGTGCATGGGATTATGAAAAAAAAAATTTCTTAGATTTAGGATTCTGCTAAAAAGCTTTCCTATACTAACTACACAACCAGATTCTCCTGATAAACATTTTTCTTCATGGCATCTGATTATATCCATGTGTTAATTTTCCTGCAACTGAGCTTTGAAGCAGCTCTGTTCCTAATCTTTTACTGTATCACTATGATGTAGTTCCTGGGGAAAAGAAGTTTAACTTAATTCTTTTGACTTTATTGCTTTGGAAATCAATTAAAATGCTCATTGTTTTCAGAAAACTGTCAGGAGACCTACAGTGAAAAATAATACAGTTTGTATCGTCTAATTAGCTAAATTGCGATATTTAATACATGAGACACCTACCTGTAGTGACAATCAAATACTGTCACTAATTTTGGTCTATAGAGATTTTCCTTTTTTCCTCTTTTTTATGACAGCTTGCCAAATGGTAGTTTTAATGGGATTTATGCAAACACACTTAGAAAATGTGCTCCGTATTACATGTATTCACATCGTATTTTCCTACTCTGAAAACTACAATACTCAGTGCTTTTTATAAAAGAGCTATAATAAGTGAAATCAAAACATACAAGGGGGTTCAGTACAATTCTAAAGCAATCTTGATTAAAGGAACGGATTTTAGACCAGCTAATATCTGTCAGAGTACTCACTCACAGCTCATCTCACTTACACGTAAACTTGACAGTGAATCTCAGTGTGCACAGGAGATACAGTTAGCCAAAAGAGTGTGTCATTGCTTCTAAGCAAGTACACAAGCACTGTAATACAGCAATAGAAAAAAAAGTTTGTCTGTGTCCACTTAGACTAAGAAGGATGAAGATTTCAGCCTCCAGTGCTTAAAATGTTTCATAACTTTAAGAAGCTGAGATTTAACTTTTTCAGTGTAATTAAATAAGGTTATTTTCTCCATTACTAATACAGATTTACTACCTAAAATAAAATCCTAATAAGATCCAGGTTGTAAACAACTTTGCTTGTTAGATAGAGCTCTAGAGCATCTAGAGATGATTTAACAGATTTTTATGATGATTTCAGCTATGTTCATTGAGGTAGAAAATATTTAGTCTTGGGCTACTGCATGACAGGAATGTCTCAGTTTCACTTTAGAGACAAACGTAGAATAATTTTCTCATCGCCAAACATATCTGTAAGCACTGAAGGTAGAAGCAACTTGCTTGTAAACATCATTATACAACACTCTAAGACGAAAGAGCAATCTCGACAGATACCATGTGATATTCCTTAAAACTCTTAATGTCAAAGCCCTCAGTTCCGCCCCTTGTTGTGAACTTTGCAAGCACAGGGCACTCAGCAAATCAAATTCCATTCTGGCATTAAATATCTAAACTGTCAGTGCAACCTTAGATTCAGTGTGTACTCTACTACATTTGTTTGGTGTGAACAGAGCTCAAGGACCCAGGACAATTCATTTTCAGTACATGCTAGATTTCAGTGCTTTTAGATAAATAATGCTGACTCCTCCTCCACATTGCCAATAAATATAATTTGTGCTAAGTATTAGTTGAGCAGATACATGGCAGAACTTTCAAGAAGCTGTGTTTTAATTTAAAGATCCGTGAGGTGAGAAAATTGCTTCAATGTTTTATAAGAAAGACGTATCCATCCCTGCAACTAAAGGTATTATTAGAGAAAGATGTATGATTAAGGAGTTGGGGGGGTTTTTAGGCAAAAAATCCCCACGTTCAGTTTCAGGCACACAAAATCTCTAATTAACCTTCTTCAAAATAAATTATCTCATAAGCTTGCAGTGTGAATGAACGAAATAATCCGTCAGTGAATATTTCCCTCCAAATACTCTATCCTCACTAACACCTTTTCCTTTTTACAGCTTGCTCAGAAAAGCATTCAACCGCTATCAGCAACTGTAAGCTGTTATACTGACAAATACTATCACTGAGTTGCCAGCTCAACATTACTCTGTTTACCAACTCTTCAGTTTTGCCATTCCCTGTAGGACAATCTCTCTAAAGAGCATCCACTTGATTGATGTATTGAAACTCAGTTTTTCTCCAGCAGTTCCCATGTGGACAAACACTGAAAAGTTGTTTGTACTGCTCAGAAAAGGAAACAAACATAAATACCCAAGCTAGCCCCCAAACAAGGAACTTTCTGAAGAAAAGTATTTAAATATTTATGCTCTAGAGGAATGATAACATGTTGTTTGTTTCCTATGAACATGTTCCAAAAGCAGCATTTACACTCATCTACAATATTGCGATACCCAGGGAGCCGATGCTTGTCCCAGAGTCATTGCTGTGGATTTGCTTTCTTCAGAGAGAAGAAATTGCAACATTCCAGTTTAAAACTAATAGAATCCTCATTACTTAGGTCAGTTCCCCAGATGGGTATCTATCTAACTTTTTAACTGTTGTTAAAGTGACTCTTTCAGAGCTGGATTCATGAAAGCCATCACATTCTAGTTTTCTGAAAGCTTGACAGAATTAATATTCTTAGTAAAGATGACATGTAATGAAGCACTTGCTTTCCCATAGGAAAGTGTTCCACTCATATTCTTTGATGCCAACTAACCTTCACATCCGCTATTTCCCTATTGATTGCTACAACTTGGCACTTTTGTAGAGTGTCTGATGAGGCAATTCTATTCAACGACACCACTTCCTCTTCAACAAAAGGAGAGCAGTAAAACAGCAGTGTATTTCCTATACTATCAGGGGAAACACTGTGTGCAAATTATGCAAACAAATATGTAGTCATCATTTATGTGTGTGTATGTGGAGAAGAAGAGTGCTTGTTCCTTTTATACTGAACCATTGCCTATGTAAAAGTATGCAAAGCAGACCTGGTTTTGAATTTGTTAAGCAAACGAGGAGTCATTCTGGGCTTCACTTAAAAAATCCATTTCGAAGTACATGGTGTTCGCTACGGAAATAAGCTTTAAATGTCATCACTTAAAATATGATCCAAACATATATTTACAAATCAGTAATGCAAATTAGAGAACATCAAAATAAAGTGTTTGTTTTGCTGTCGTTGAATACAAAGACATCAAAGATTCTTTTTTTAAGTAAAATGAAATAATTTCTTCTTATCACATACTACACTAATGAAATATTGCTTTTGAAATTAAAATGATAAGTAATATCAACTATCTAATAGTCCTCATTTGTGATGCTGTGGGAAACACTAATATGATAAAAAGAAAAGCACTGCATGTTTAAGTTAAAGATCAAATATAACATTTTGGTTTCAAACATATTGAAACTATTAAAACATTAGTGTTTTATCTACATTTTACTTTGGCTTTCCTCTAGTCCAAGCTTTTAGACGTGTAAATATTTTTTTTTTTGTGAAATTTCAGATTCTTTGAGCTTTAATGACCACAATTGATTCTGTGTATAGTCTCACTTTGAATTAGCTTTTTCTTTTTTTTTTTCCCCTTGTATGTCCTCTAAGCCTAGATTCACAAAGGTATTGAAACACCTGATACCTACTGAAACCAAGGGGAACCTATTTATGAAAGAAGCACAGAAAGAAGAAATAAGAAATAGTTTGATCTTCAGATTTTCAGGTTGTACAAATATTTTAAGAGGTTACTCTCACAACAAGGAGTCAAAGAAAGTGCACCCTCCCTGATGAGCAAGACTGCAAACTGGTAACAACAGACAAGGAGAACGCTAAGGTACTCAACAACTTTTTTACCTCAGTCTTCACCAGCAGCCTCTCTTCCCACATCTTTCGAGTGGATGGACCATAAGACAGGGAATGGGGGAGCAAAGTTTCTCTCGCTGTAAGAGAAGATCAAGTTCATGACCACCTGAGGAACCTGAATATACATAAGTTTACAGGACTCGATGAGATGCATCACAGAGTCCTGAGGGAATTGGCTGATGTAGTTGCCAAGCCACTCTCCATGATATCTGAGAGGTCACTGCAGTCAGGTGAAGTCCCTGATGACTGGAAAAAGGGAAATATTGCACTCATTTTTTAAAAGGGTAGAAAGGAGGCAAGGCCAATTGCATGAGATTCAACAAGGCTAAGCGTTGGTTCCTGTACTTGGGTCATAAAAACTTCATGCAGTGGTATAGCCTTGGGGAAGAGTGACTGGAAAGCTGCCTGGCAGAAAAGGACCCAAGGGTGTTAGTTGACAGCCAGCTGAATATGAGCTAGCAGTGTGCCTGGGTGGCTAAGGTGGCCAACAGCATCCTCGCTTGTATCAGAAACAGTGTGGCCAGCAGGACTAGTGAAGCAATTGTCCCCTTGTACTCGGCACTGGTGAGGCTGCACCTCGAACACTGTGTTCGGTTTTGGGCGCCTCACTACAAGAAAGGCACTGAGGTGCTGGACCACATTCAAAGAGCAATGAAGCTGGTGAAAGGTTCTCATAAGCACAATTCTTATGAGGAGCAGCTAAGGGAACTGAGGTTGTTTGGTCTGGAGAAAGGAGGCTGAGGGGAGACCTTATCGGCGAGGTGGATGTTGGTCTCTTCTCCCAATTAACAAGCAATAGGATGAGAGGAAATGACCTCAAGTTGTGTCACGGGAGTTTTAGATTGGATATTGGGAAAAATTTATTCACTGAAAGGGTTACCAAGCATTGAAACAAGCTGTCAAGGGAAGCGGCTGAGTAACCATCCATGAAGGTATTTAAAAGACATGTAGATGTGGTGCTCAGGGACGTGATTTAGTCATGGACTTCAATGGTTGGACTCGATGATCTTAAGGGCCTTTTCCAACCCAAATGATTCTATGGTTCTAAAGCATGGTTTAGTATACTTTTTGTATAAGTAAGTAGTCTATATTGTGCAGATTAAGGATCTTGAATACCTTAAATACAAGTTCAATTAATGCATGGACACTGAAAAATGCTTAAAAGGCATCCGTATCCAATAAAGCTTATGTAATTACTACCATAGATATATTGCAAAAAGGATGGTTTAACCAATCTTGACAAGCATTCTGTTTGGAGCAATGAATAACTCTGGAGAAGAAATTCACCAGTATAATACGTCTTTAGGTGGTGTCCAGGGCAATTCTGGCACTGAAAATATTTCTTTACACAAAGCAATGCTAATGTAGTTGGACAACACCTCAGTAGTATCATATATAAACTGACAAGCCGGAACCAGGAGTTCACCTCTGCTAATGAATGGAGGCTTTCAGGCTGCTTCAGTGGGCAGGAACTCAATACTGAAGGTTGCTTATATGGCAGGATCTCACACAAAACTGGCTAAACTGACAGTTCACTCTGGAGAATTGTGTCTGAATCACATTCCTAGGATGAGTCATAGATCAAATCTGCAAACTTTACATGGCTACTTGGTGATCGATCTATTTGCTTTGAAGAGCAAGATGATTTTTTTCAGACTCTGATAGTTAAGAATGTTCTCTGATGTACTCTCAGTTTCATAAACAAGCCCTAACTCTGAAATCTGTCTTTCATACAGAATGCTGTCTGCAGCTGAAGGATTCTCTATGATCTAGTTCAGTTCCCTTTCTCACCTTGCTCATGCTCTAAAGACAGACATAAAGAGAAAAAAGCTGAAAATAGAAAAGAAGGTATTCTTGCCCTGCCTCCTGAAGGAAAGTACTAAGAGGAGGAGAGAAAGGTGATAAGGTTAGACAGCAATTAGGTTATGCATTTCTGAGGAAAAAGCCTTGCAACTAAACCTATGATCAGAATCCAGAGTTCAGTCATTCTCTTACAATTGATCCTGTCAGCAGCGCCAGTACAGGCCCTGAAGAGGCCAGAAAGTAAAGTGCATGCATCAGGTGACAGAAAGGAAACAAAATGGCTTACCAGTTAAGAGAAAACGTACAATAGTACATAAGGACAATATACATTCTACACGCATCCGCAATTACATTGGTGTTGATTTTCTCATCCTCACAACTTCCAAATGTCTAGGCAACAGACCTCACTTCCCAAAGGTTGCGGATTCCCAGTGGCTTTCACATTTAGCAGGGTGATACAAGATCATGCCATGAAAAGGGACACCCTCTGCTCGCCTCACTTCATTTCTAGCATTCTAGCAGCCAGAGCACCTTTCTTCACAACTGAGAAGTAAACATGCATCAACAAAAAAAGATTTATTTTCAGTTGTATCGGGAAGCTGGACTGACTCTTGCCACAGCCTTATGATATGTAGAGCCAAGAGAGCTTGAGATTGAAGGCAGGATAAGAGATAGGACTACTCACAGTTAAACTCGCTTAAGTTGATCCCAAAACAACACGGCAAGAAAGCTATTGAGATATATGACCAGAAGCAATTTGCAGTGATTAGTAGTGATTAAACTCCAACTGACTTCAAAGGAAAAAGCCCCTACTTTTCTTGTCTCCAGTGGCATCACTATACATTCTCCAAAAAGTAAGACAGAATAGGTTTCTCGTAATGACAAAATGATATTTCAAATATCTAGACTGTAATATTCCTCTGAATCAGCTACATTTGGCAGAAATTCTTCTCTTTTATTGTTAAAATATCCTAACACAATTTAGGACTCAAAGTGTTGTCTGGATAATATTTATATCATGAAGCTTGACTGACTATGGACAAATGTACAGTTAATTAGTAATTTCTCCCCCTCCCCCGGGCTCTGATATCTTGTATGTTGTATTTCTATCGAAGCGACAATTAGATCTTGCTATATTTTACCGTATTTTATACACTAAGACCAACTTTATTCAGACAAATTCCATCATGTAACTATAGTATTGATCTTTAATGCATGTGCAGTAATTAATGCATCTTGATGTTGGATGCAATTTTGAAAAATAATACAAATGTCAGCTGCTTTCTGGTATGTTCATTGTAGCTCTACAGTATATTCAAACTGAGAAATACTCATGAACATGAATGCCAGATAGGATCATATGTTACATAGTTCAGCCCACCTTAGAGTTCTGTGGGGAGATCCGATTAAACTTTTTCCCCTATGAATATTTAGGATAAAGCAGAAACAGATGTGGAGCTGTGGAAAATATTAACTGATCCAAAGACAAAGGCCATTTTTCCTAATACTAACTTTTAATTTATTTTTGATGTCTCTCTTTGACTTCTTTTCAAAAATAACTAGTCGGGATTCAATTAATAAGTTAACTATTTAATTCAGTATTTTAATTAGTGTGAATGACTAACCTTGCATTTACTGGAAATTATGTATATTTCTTTGAGAGGACTCCGAAAAGCATTTGTATGTGTTTCATCAGTTTCTAGGAGTGTAGCTGGAGACAAGTGTAAATGATAAATATGAATCCTGTGATTTTGGAGCATAATTACGCATTAATACCACATGTTATCCAGCAGCTTATTAAGAGTGTTTACTATCTGGATATATGGCATAATAATGCAGTATAAATCTTTGTAGAAATGAAAAGTTGACTAGTCCTTGTGTTAATCTTTTTCAGCCCATAATGTAGGAACAGGGGAAAAGAGCATAAGGAATGAGGAACAGGGAATGGGGAAAGGGAAGGGAAAACACAAAGGCACGGACAAAGGCAAAGGTAGGAAGGTAGTGGACTTCTACCACATTCCATCTATTTTTAGTTTCATGCCTCAGCACTGAGATGCAACAGGCAGCCAAACATATGCTTTTATTTACTGCAGGAACAGTAATGGCTCTGGCAACCCCAGAGAAGGGGAGGCAAGAAAGCATAAAACCATTTCAGTCACTTTGTTCTAGTATTTAGAGAGTTGGTTGGAATGAGGCCCTTTATGTGAATTAGTTCTGCTTTCTGCCCTCAGATTCAACAGAAAGACAGTTCACCTTAAAGAACTCAGTAGTACCAAATTTATCTGAATATCTTCTATTTAGAATTCAAATGCACTGCTGCTCTGGTTTTAGTCTTTATTATTGTCTATATTATTGCATCATCTAACCTACCTACTTCTACCTAGCTTCCTTGATCTTTTAAAGAAGTAAGTAGAACTCAGTGAGGCAGAGGTGTTTGGAGGTGTCTGGACAAAGCCTGTATCTCATTCCCACAGACTCTGTCATTGCAGATTGAGTTCTTAGAAGTGTATGGAGCAACCATAGACCTTGCTTTACAGGTTGCAACCGTGCCTGCTTTTTTTGTACATTCAAAGAAGTAGTGGTTAACTGCATAGGTGTTCCTGCAAAGAGAAAATGAATAACCATGGGAAAATGGAAATAATGCATTTCAATTGTATGTTTTTCTAGCAGATAGGCCCAAACCGTGACAATCAAAAAGAAAATGAAGGAAAAAAAAAAAAGATTACATGGTATTTATATTTCCCTTTTTGTCAAAAGTTCCACATGTGTTTTTATGCATACGAACAAGTCTGTATGTTACATTCAAATGCAACTTATCTATAAAGTGAAACAATTTTAAAGCAAATTGAATATGTATCTGGGGTATCTGCTACCAATTATTTTTAAGCATTATCTAGATCAGCACATGGAGGTTGGGTCTCAGAAAATTGTTTTCCATTTGTCACTATCAGTCCGTAGATATTTGAGAAGCTCAGAAGTGGTGTTTCTTTCATCTTTGACCTGCAACAATTCCACCAAATAACTTATACACACTGCTAAACCTCATAATGTTTTATTTCCAGCATTCAGCTAAAGGTTCTATGAGTGTATACGCCCATGTGCTTAACATGCATACATATTTGTTAAACAGAGAAACATAATTTGCCTATTACATTGCTCAAACTCAAGTTTGAAAAATTCACTGTAGTTATACTGGCTTTACGCATGCCAATGCCAACATCACTCGTGACAAATGAATGGCATTCATACCTTTATTCTTGCTGCTATTCAGGGGCTGTCACTTGGCTGTCAGGGGATCTGTCACTTGTATTCCAGTTGCAAGTAGTGGAAAAATCCCCATACAACTCCTTCTTTCCTCCTTAAGAGACTATTTCTGAGATTTTGCAATGTATAGGTAAAGCTTCATGCCATTTCATCTAACAATAGGCTGAGAATTTGGAAGAGGAAGATAGACACTAAGCACTGAATTGTTCTCCCCAAAAATTTCCTGAGGGAGGTAGTAACAAAATGGCAAGTGTAAAAAGCAGGGGAGGCTGGGGGAACTGAAAAGGGTCAGCAGCAGGGATCTTTGTGAAGAAAAGGCAGTGTGCAGGAAGAAATTAAGGATATTGTACAAAAGTAGAGCTAGAGTATAAAAATGAGCCCTGAACAAGAAAAAGAAAGAAACTGGCAAATATAAGTGATAAATAGTCTATCATATAATTCTAAGATGTGTGAGTCAGCTTTCCTGAATTAGTCCTCTATCTGCCTTTCACCAAGTGATCTTGAAAAAGATGCATTCCCTTTTAGTGCTTCAGCTTCCTTATCAGCAAAACAAGGATATAAAATACACGACTCTCACAAAGAGCTGAGAAGACCTTTAATTCATGATACAGAAGTAATGACACTAATCTAGTGCTATTAGAGAAAGAAAAATTACTTTGTTTTTTACTATTTGGTATGCAAATGCCTAGTACCCATAAATGAGAAAAGTTCCATTGTGCATGGAACTGTACAAATACATAGAAAGAAAAAATTCTGACATTGATAGGTACAGATATGAAAAATGATGAGAAAATAAAGGTACACTGTAAATTTACAAAAAAAAAACTTGACATTTTAGTCCACATAAGCATATGTGCTGTAGTAGTTTATGTGTGAGGATGGAGAACTGTGGTACAAACAGAAGCAGGGTCGAATTAACATTGTTGTTCTCAATTTCAGAACTGTCATTCAGCAAGAAAACAGACACTGGGTTTTTGAGAAACATAGACTGAGAGAGCACAGAAATTAGAGGCAGTGAAAAATTTGAGCGTTTTTATCCAAGAAAAGCTAGTGTGAGGTATGTAATTTTCATGAAAATAGTAAATACTTTTTGTTTTATCCCAAACAGGAAGGAAGACAGGCTTCTGAAACTTGAAAATGGTCAATAGTGACAAAAGCAGCCAAGAGAAATGAAGAGAAGTTCATAACTAAGAAAAACTCTACAATTTGAGAAACATCAAAACACATATCAGGAGTGGAAACTACAAGCCTAGCAGCTGATATGGCTTAGAATTCACTTTCACATTTCTTTCCTTCTAATTCTTGGATAATTCTAAAGTTTTATTTGTTGTTCCAAATGAAATGGCCCTTCAGACTCACCAGGCATATAACAAACTTGTAAAACTAATTTCTTCCCATGCTCAGACTAAATAAGTAGATCTTAAGAGGAGAGAGCGTTGGAAATTTCCTCGATTTCCTGGTTTCTAAAAGGAGTTGTAATGTCACGTTTCTCAGATCTTGAGGAGGCATATGATGATCTAGAGGACCTAATAAACCTCTGGGGACAACATTGTCCTTTTTCATCGAAGCTATTTCACAGGGATGTTTGATTCACAAAAGTAACAGTGTTTTCAGTGAATATCCCCCGTGCTCTCCAAGATTTTAATTTTAGCAGGTTTTAATCTAGCAGTTAGCTTGTTTGATTCCCATTTAGATTCTCCTTCAAAAAACGTTCTTCTTTTGTATTAGTACAACACAGCTTTGGCCAGGTTCCAAAGTTTTTTTAAGAAAGAATTCAGTGGACTCCCATATAGATAATTTATGCAGAAATTACTGTCAGTCTCATGGGCAGCTACTGAGCCTTACTGTGATTGGAACTAACAACTATTGCCAAGATATGATAATTTCATTTAACATTAGGAAACCATCTGATACCTTCATTTCTTGTTGTAACATAATGCCACCGTTTTACTCAATCAACTCTCATTAAAACAAGACAAAGCAGCTAAGGAAAAACATACACACAGATGATAACATTATCCTCTCACTCATATTTGTGCAAACTCCCCCAGAAGTCATACTTTCATAGATTTTTGAAGTAGAAGGGGACTACTAACATCTAATCTGAGCTTCTGTATAATGAAGGCTGTCTATTTCATTGAGTAGCCTCTAAATCAAAAGCATGAAGTATTTGGGTTATTTTCCTCATAATGGTTGCATCTGATGGATGAATCCAGCCCACTCCTAGCAAAGTTGTATCAGTGGTTAATTACTCTCAGTCTTAAAAATATGCGTCTTACTTCTACTCTGAATTTGCCTAACTTCATCTTTGAAACATTGGATCTCATAATGCCTTTTTCTGCTAGATGAAACAGTCATCTGCTGTCAAAAGTCTCATTCCCATTAAGGCACTTACAGACCATGATCAAGTCACCTCTTAACCTTGTCTTCAGCAGATTAAACAGACTGATCTTCTTTAGCCTCTAACTACAATGCTTATTTCCAGATCTACAGTCATTCTTTCACCTTCAATGAACTCTTTCAAATTTTAAACATATTTTTGAATTGTGGTCACCATAACAGGACACAATAGTTCATTAACAGTTTCCCTAACGCCATATAAAAAGGCAGCGCTACTTCCAACTTGGTACTTACTTGGTATATATCAGAGAATATCATTTAAAACATTTAAACCCCTCCTTTAGTTTACTGATAGAACAGAAAATATTCTGAAAGGAATTTAAAATGTGAATATTTATCCTGGGTTTTTTACACTCAATGCAGAAAACTTACGCAACTCTTCTGTCTTTTCTATAGTATCTATACTTTTCTATACTATCAACATCCAGTGTCATTTCTGTCAAGATATTTTTCTGATACTTTTTGTCTTCCTTTATTAATCTCCTGTTCTTAAGTGCATTTTATATTATAATTTAGTAGTATCTATGAGTTGTTCAACTCCAGTAGTACCTTTTAAGGCAATTCCACTTACAATCTTATTTTAAAATATTTTCTTGCATTTTCACTTTCTTCATGTAAGGAAAACACATTCTTGAAGCTATTTTCTTATACAAAATAGAAGCGTATTTTGAAAACACACAAATACAGATGTACTGTGTTGACCAGAACTATAGTAGTCTGTTTACTGATAACTCAACCTCATTAGGTAAAAATACCTAATTTTACCAGAAAGATTACTCTAACAGACAGACTGTATACAAATCTTTTGGTTTATCTTTCATGGAATATATATATAATTAGATTGTCTTCCTTACACAGGTAGCTCTAGTGAATAGCATTTACATCAAACAAACTCTAGTTTCCATCTGGAAGTTGCTGACACTGAATTAATCAAATGAGATTATACAGTTTCCATTTACTTTTCTTTTTGAGCATGATTTTCACTTATTTGCTGAACTACAAGAACAGTTGTAGCTGCTTCTAATGCTTAAGTTTGGATCCATTTCATTAGGTAAATCATACAACTTAATTTACATACTATTAGATAAGATAGTAAACATCAGAAAAATATTTCTAATCATTTGGTTGCTAGCTGAAACAGAAGTTCTTAACTATCAATGCATTTTCATGTCACAAAACACTTACTAACCATGATCTGTTCACACATAAAGCCCAGAAAATATGTTTGTTCAACAGAATAAACCTTAATGTGACCTAAAGTTTATCAGTTGAACAAAGAAGTCCTGTGTTTGGTTCTGACTTCTCTTTTTCATTCATAGTGAACAATGCAAATTCATCGATGTACTAAAAGCACATTTTTTTTATAAATATATTTATGGTATTTATATATTTGGACCAAATTAAGTGATCTGACACCATAACTGCTATGTGTAAGTCTAGATTATTTCAACTGCAAACAAAAATCTTTTGTGCAGGATGTGCATTTGCTATTTCATTAGAAGTAAGTCCTTTCCAGGACTAGAAAACACAAAATATATATAAATAAATAGAAATAGAAGATGAAAGAGAGCAGAAAGAAAGAATTGCACAGGGAAGGGAGTAGTGTATTAATATGAAGAGGGGAAAAACATCTAGAGAAAGAGAAATAGTCTCTGTGCACTTAAAAAACCCACAGATTACACACATACAAAAAAGGAAAAAGTGAGTAAGAGGGAAAGTTAATGGTGAGGAGAACGAAAACTAAAAGTTAAGAAGATACAGAGAAAAGTGCTTCTGGCAACCAGAAGGAAAGACACTGCTAATTTAAACTTGCTTCCTAATGTTTCAGAGTTCACAGTTTAAATCTGACTTAGAACAAGTTCAAAGTTTTCTGCTAGACAAAAATGAAATTAAAGTCCTGTAGTGTTTTCTTGTAACTCAATAGATACTTTGTGTCATCTCTTTGTGTCCTGAGGCTTAAACAATTTTGACTCTAAAAAAATCTCACTCTTTAAACTTTCAATGTTGTTTCTTTTAACGGCTTCACATATTTCCTGACATAAAGATACCTCTAATTGGTTAGTTACTTCTATTAACTTCATCAGCTCCTTTTCCAACAAGCATTCTGGGGAAAATACTCAGAACCTTCCCAATGTAGGCCGTAAGTAAAGCAGCCCAAAACATTCCAACATACTGAGTTTGAATTTATTTTTATTTCCAAGCAGAAGCTAAAAGTCCTATAATTATTTTTTAAAATAAAAACTATGTGTACACTTTGATTGGTTCTAAGGTCATAAGATTAAACAGTGACTATTTAGCCTTGATATCTAAACAAATTTTGTACTCTGAATCTGATGAGAGGAACTGAATACACATTCTTCAATTTCTGCACCAGTTTACAAGTTACTTTGGACCTCAGTTTGTCCAATTTCAAATGTCAGTGTAGCAGTCGCTGCAAAGCTTTAGGTGACAGCCTAATAACTCATAAAGCCAGAATATACTAGCTAAAAGTCTTCAAAATGTACCAAAGAACAGACGAATATTGTTAGGCACCTTTCTCTGGAAGATCTGCAACACCTCTGTGCTATCGAACACAAGGAGTTATAGAGCAAATCATCCTTCATGCATACTTCTCACTAATTTAAGCCTACTTATATGTTTGATTAAGTTAGAAAAGAAATATTTCTCTCTAATCCAGCAGTATATTTCAAATTGAATTCTCTTAGTAACAGGTTAAAACAAATAAAAAACCTGGAAGAAGCAGCTTTTTATATGGACCCCAAATTTCATTCAAAATTTTCTCAAAAATATGAAGTCCAAAAGGTTTTTCTCAGTCCAGCCTCAAATATCCTTAGTGTAGCCAAGTTGCTTGAACAAAGACTATGATTAAGTATAATGCTATTGAACTGATACTGTAACTCCTAATCTGACAAAACTCATTCTTGTACACAGTAGGAGGTCCATATGAGCAAAGTGTTCAGGTTTCTTCACCTACTCCGCTACTATAAATTAATTCTTTAAGTGAAAATCATCAAAGAAATTGCCTTTTATTTCCCGTGAGAGATTTTCTTTGCTGTCTTGCAAATTGTCAAAAAAAGTTATTTTTAGTTGCTTTTCACAGTAGTGGGAATCATATCCATTGCTCCTCAGCAAGGTGCACAAACTTTCACCCCACAATTGAGATACAGGGTATTTTCAAACAGAATATAAAGCTTACCTTGAAAAAAGTCATAGTTGCTCCATCTTCAACTGCTCCATACTCTATCTTTGTCTGCTTGGCCAAATCATCAGCAGAATCAATAGGGGATTCCATACGTTCCACTGTCAGAAAGGCGGCTAGGTTAGCAGTGTACGAGGAAATGATGATAAGTGTGAAAAACCACCAAATGCCTCCCACTATCCTGGTGGAGAGTGCTTTAGGCATGAGCTCAGAACCTAACGAAAACCAGGGGAGAAAGGTGAAACCAATGCACAGAAAACAGTTAATAAGTGTTCAGCACTTTTTGCCACAGTGGGGAGATGGAATCACTGTGCAAAAAAATCTTAAAGCTACAGGCTTACATGTACTGATTGTACAAACACACACAACTGAAATGAAAAATAAGAACTGATTACACCTATCAAGACAGATCTTTTTGGAGCTGTGGGAATCAAAAGATAGTAATGGGAGACTCAATATTCAGTGCCTTTTTAAAATTTATAAATATATATATAGCAGTGTGAAAAAAGCAGTTACTTCAACTGGCTTTCCAGAAAAAAATCCTAGCTGGACTGAACCTCTAAATTACTACTAATATTGAAGCACTAATACAGTTCCTTTTCTTAAAGGCACTAAATAAACATTATTTAAGTATTTTGTAAAAACTCGCTTGAGTAAATAAAAATAAGCTATTGATGAAAGGAGTAGATATGAAATAAAGTATTTCATATTTGGAATACAAAATCTGAAATCTATTATAATTATGCTTTTGACTTTTGCCATTTGTATTGTGGTAAAGGGTTGTTTATTAACTGCTTAGATGAAAAAATTAACATCTCCCATCTCTATAGTTAGCCCCACAATTTCAGATAAACATGGGTGGCTATGCCACACAATTTGATAGAGCAGCAATGAAAATATTAGACTGCTATGCATAAACTAGATAAAGATAGATTATAATGCATTGCTGGAGTTGTCTGCTCATGGCACTAAGGAATGGAGGGGACGACAGATACTGTATAGTAATTTGCATAATTATTAATGCTAATTTAGAGTCTAATGAGACAAATTGAAGCACATAAACTCCTCTTGCGCCTAATTACTAAAAATAGGAAAAAATTAAATTCAATGTAATTTACAACCACAAATATTTATTAAAAATGAGCATGTATGGATTTTTTTCCATAACGTTATAATTGAATGGAATGAAATTTCTAATGATGTCAAATAAACAATTTCAAGCTTCATTGTAATAACTTTATATAAAATCTTTTAGAAGTATCTGGAAATTTGTTTTCGAAGAAACAGTTTTATCTCATCCACTATACCATTGTACCAAAACAATTACTTTTTGTTAATTAGTCACTATGCTTGTTTTAAAATCTCCTGGGTAAAATGGAATGAAGGCAAGATGGACTATTTTATTACCGTTAAATTTTAGTGTTCATATTGAATTATTTAAGGAACTGGTCCAGCAAGGTAACACATCTTCATATAAATGAAAGATTATGCCAAACTTCCAACGTCAATGCCAGAAAAAGAACAGAAAGGGGAAAAAAATTAAAAAGGAAGAAAACCAAAGAAAAGGAAAAAAGAAGTGGTATCATAACTGGACTATTGTATTCAAAAACAGCCCATCTTACCCTGCAGTTCATCTTACCCTTGCTGTTTCAAACAAAAAAAGCTGACAGACTTGGACATGACAGCCAACTCCAGCGCCAGACTCTGCCTAGAATTCTGCAAGGAAAAAAGTAGAAAAGTACCTTTCTGATGTAGTTGCTCCTAGGCCCTGTTAGTCAGACACTTAGACACCATAACACTAACAGATTTCCCAATAAGCCCACCATCATCAACTCTTTTTAATTGCTCTCATTTCATTTAAAAAGCAACACAAGCAAAGTCAGATAGGACTGGGAAGAAA